>JANTCA010002978.1:0-31594 GCA_024741275.1 Chironex yamaguchii | reverse complement strand
GTAGTAGTAATAGTAGTAGTAGTAGTAGTAGTAGTAGTAGTAGTAGTAGTAGTAGTAGTAGTAGTAGTAGTAGTAGTTGTGGTAGTAATTTGTAGAAGTTTCCGGTCATTTATTGATAGCTTAGGCTTCTAGATATCTTTCCGCTTCTCAATAGCGTTAGCAATGAGTCTACCAAATGAATTACTTAAAAATGAAAGACTGTAAACAACTTTCGGACGTTTCGTTCTGAATTTTTACGAGCTATGACATGGACCTGACACATCTTTTGTGATTATGTAAAAGTGATTCGAGGGGCGTATGTTAATGGTTGGCTTTCTATTGTTGTTTATAAAAATTGCTTTTAGTAAAGCAAAGATCACTTCAAGTACCGGAAATGTGCATTTTAAGCCATTAATGAAGATATTAAGATATTTGCAAAGAAGTTTAATTACGGGAGTCTTTTGAAAACCCACTAATTGTGGACTGTCAAGAAAGAATAGGTTAAAATGAAAGTTCTAGAACGATAAGCTGAAAGACCAGTCTACTCTATTGTAACACTGTTAAACGTTAAAGCCCCATTTGATTACTCATGTCATGCTGAAAAAATTATTTTGCATAATAATTGAATTACGTTTCATGGAAGACGACGTAATGGCTATAATGTGTGTGACTATGCTGTAGTTGTCATGATGTGAACATTTATGAGCTGAAAAAAAAAACAAGGAAGGAAGGAAGGAACCAAGGAAACATGCGGCCAATCACGAATGAAAAGCTTTAATATTTTTAGTTGACAGAAATGCATTGTAGATAGTTGGTGTCTCGTAATTAGGAATACTTGGGCTACCTATTGTGAAAAGACTCAATGGTATACAATCAAGGGGAGATGCGATTTAATATGCAAACAGGTATGGAAACTCTACATCATTGGTCATGCAGACAGCAGGTGTGTGGGAAAAATCAACACCCAAAAGTGTTACAACAGATACCCTCATAACATAAGTAGAATGGTAATATAAGGTAGATAGGAAGTTTGAGATAAGTAGACTGAAAGAGATGGCTATCAAATTGCAATGTGTACTTCATCCTGAAGAAAATGGTAATAAGTTAATAGCTCCTACGTAACACAGCTGTACTTGAATGTTTTCTAGAACTCTGCAGTAGGCCACATAAATTCTTTTGTCATTGTAATATTATTTTTCGATGTCAAAAATGCATTTGCAAGTGGTTGTCAGCGTCTTACACAGGAAACTTTGTATTATTCTTATTTTCAGACCATATTTAAAGCTTTCTTAAATCATTGCAGACTTTACTTTACCCAGTTTATGACTATGTAAGATTATACAAGACGATCGTGTCACTCCATGCTCCTTTAACGAGCTCCAGCACATACATTCACTGCTTTTCTTCTGTTAATTTCATCCAAATTACTGAAGGTGCGGCAGTCACCAGCACACAGGGAAGGAAAGCTAATGATCTTTTAATGATGGAAAGATGGAATGGAAAAGAAAAGATGGGAAGATGAGATTAAGAAGTTTCATGGTGGAGGATCGCGAGGAATAGACTGGAAGGATGAACATGATGGAGGCCTTTTCCCAGCTGCGGGATCTCGATGGGCTTGGATAGATAGAATAGATAGATAGATAGATAGATAGATAGATAGGTAGATGGGTAGATGGGTAGATGGATAGATAGATAGATAGATAGATAGATAGATAGGTAGGTAGGTAGGTAGGTAGATGGATAGATAGATAGATGGATAGATAGATAGATAGATAGACAGACAGAGAGACAGACAGATAGACAGACAGACAGATAGATAGATGTATAGATAGATAAATAGATCTTCTAATCGGTGTCTCCATCTGGAAATAATAGGTTGCAATGGTCATTTAAGACATGGTACTAAATTTTTAAGGGCTCCCTTTATATTGACGTCTAGAAAGTTGGATTCGTCTGACATAACATTCATTTCGGTGGTTATCATTCGTAGTTTGAAAAATAGAAAAACTGAAAAAATCACTGAAGCCAACAATAAAAATTTTTAACCCGAAAATATCATTTGTGTTTTATTCGGTACTTCTTGCGTATATATTTGTTGTATATGTAGATATGTCGTTGCCTGAATGAACAGTTGTAGGTGAGAAATTTGCTGTACTGTACGTCGCCAAATAGTATCATCAGATCCTGGCAAACTAACAACCCCCCGTTTCTCAACACTCAATGACAGTAAAGCAAATTTTTCAAGATGTTTTTCCCATTTGTATAAAAACATAAAAATGAAGCACGATAGAATTGCTTTTGGGTATTTGCAATAAACCCTTAAAATGTTCATTTGACTCAAGACAATTTGCAAACTTTTTCCGTTAATATTATAAGTGGATATAGAACAGGAACAAACTATTACTTTTTGGCAGAAACCGAATAAAGCAGGTGGTTACGTAGTGTGCTGAGGAAACTTATGATTCAATGCATTTGAATCTTAAGTTGGAAAATATTGAGATATTGTCGATATTGTAAATATAAACGTAAATCGAAGACACGTCATCAATGAGTATACGATTCAGATTCGTGAAGTACTTTGATAAATTGCATCATCATAAATATGCTGTCTAATACAAATATTATAAGTGTATGTCTAATACCGATTACAAATATACTCGTTTAAACAATCTACACGATACGAATCATGACCGTTAAAGGCAACACTGAGTGGATACATTGGAAAACAAAGGTTTCAGGTGCAAGCGCTGCCAAAAAGAGAAAAGGAGCCAAATTAGAACAATAATTGTAAAGGTCACTCCAAGGACAAGCCAAGATAAAAAAGATCGGTAAAGAAAAATACAGTCAATAATATCTTTTCGCTACCCCTTCATCAACGTATTAAAGCAGCTCATGTCTTTGAGGAAACTCAAATATGGATTAACAACATAAATATGAAGGACCTCGAAGGTCACGTCTGCTACAGCTCCTGGGTCGATTATTTGTGAATGCAAATTTCCTATGAATATTCATGCCCAAAATTTAACGTATATCAATGACTATCTTAAGGTGGATACATAACAAAAGATCAAAGAAACGTTTATGAATGTTCAAGATGAAACATACTATATAACTGTTATATTTGTCAACGAAAGACAAGAAGAGTTATTTGACGGAGCCAGTTTATGTCGCCATGCATAATGTCATTGGTAGACTCACTATTCAATTTCGTATCGCAAAAAATAGCGACGAGAACCTTAGTTTCTACTAGCAGCACTCCACAATTCCAACTAGCGAGATGAAAGGGAAATTAGTCTCCCTTGTTGATCAATATTGAAGTAACATAATTGAAGATCTCACAACAGAGGCGAGGCATTTTCTAATAGTTTATTACACAAGTTTCGAACCTAAAATGTACTAGAGCTTTTGAATTGTGCTTTTCCAAATTGTTGTGTGCTCTGTTAGAGATTCTTCTAATACTGCTTTCTATTATCGCTTTTGCAGAGTATAATATAATTAGGACGGAAGGAGATATGACAAGATTGAATACTTGATATGGAATTGCAAAGGAAGTCAATTTTGATAAAATTAATCACTATTTTGTATTAAAAAAAGCCAGAAAGGCACCGTTATTTAACAGAAAATAAATTGAGATTTATAAGTGTTTTGTGAGAAAGTGCAAGTTTTAAAAAAATGTCATTAAACATGTGTTGCATTTTGCTTTAGAGTTTTACTGTTCCGTGAATTTCTCTTGCTGCATCTTTTAATACGTACATTTGTCTGCACTACCTCTTAGTTGAACATATTAAAAATGTCTCTTCACTATGATGAGCCATCACGTCTAAGATGAAGAATTCTGGTGATGTTTTTGGTTTAGTTAATGTGAAGAATGCTTGTCAAAGGAAAAAGCTTAGGGATCAGAACTCTTAAATTTCATTGCTGCAATTTCTTTGGAGCATTCCTTTTTCAATTTCTTGGTCTCATTTCCTTTTGGCTAGGATGTCTATTAAAAATAAATCATATTTATGGTGGATATGTCTAGTACAATAAGCGTTGACATTCTTTGATAATTGGTAGTTTAAAAAGTGTTATTTTCCTAAATACAAAGGGTTTGATCAGGACGGTTTCTGGCTTGACGATATCTGAATCACTCGAAATATGTGTACTTAGAGAGGACGAAACGGTACGTCAGTCTCTCAGTCGTGCATCGATAATATCGTCCTGACTCCTCCTTCCTGGTAAAGTTCTAGTTTTCGGAAACCTGGGTTCACAGGAGACTTAAGATGACAAAGGATCATGCCTGGAATTGATGGCAGAAGGAATACATTACATGCCTGATGGAATTCCATCGAGTAAATCAAGGGGTCAATTTCCCTTGTATACTTTATGTTGTACTTTTTGTTGGGAACGTTAAAAATAGAGGAGGGCGGAAAACAGGAAAGCTTATTAAGCACATACAAGGCCGAGACGGCATGATTCGTGGAGTTGCTCTCTTGCACAAAAGACACCAAATTGAGCGCCCTCTACAGTTAGTCTGCCATCTTGAAATAACAAGCAAGATTTAGTCAGGAAATATAGATGAAGAAAACCATGTAGAAGACCAGGAGAAGAGGAAGCGTCCACCAAGGCAGGAGGCTGCTTTAAATGATGAACAAATCATCAAGCTCTCCACTGAAGACTAAACATTATATATATTCTAATTATTCGAAAACAATGCAAAAATCGAAAAAATTTGAGTTTTTAGAGGAGAATTGTGTAGTAATACTCATTGTAGAGGGTGCACTTTGACCTTAGATATCCCCATGCATCTCGTATTTTTCCACAATCATGTATCAAGTCGTTAATAACGTACTTAGAGGTAAGATAACTATATTCCGTATACGCTGGAAAGTTGAACTCTTTTCATCTCTCAGATTTTGCTAATGAATTCACCAATAGCCAGGAAGAACAAAAGACATTCCAACCGCCGACGAATTCGCTGAAAAATTTGCGCAAGTGGAAACCGGCCTTAAAGGTTAAATATACCTTTCTGTTGTCGAAGGTATCACTGACATTGCAAATAATTACTTTGTTGCTACTACTGGAGTCAAATTAGAGCAATTAGTTGGAAATAAGAATGTAATGTAAGATATTCTGAGTGTCAATTGACATAGGTTGCTGTTGAAAATTGCTTTGAGAACTATGGTAATAACCAAATGGACTTTATCTCAGTTGTGGAAAATAGGACAAATTGCTTATCAAGTGTTTTGCACGAATATTTAAGATTAATTTTAATATTCATTGAGTATTTATCTTCACAATAATTACCAACGTCTGTTTGAAACTTAGATTTTTATTCATGAAAGTATGTAATTGTATGCATACATTGGAATTTTCAGGTGTCAGGAAAAACACGCTTTGTCGCACAATAACAAATTATTCACAAACCACAGACTGAAATGTCTCTAAAAAAAGAAAACATAGGAGCACAGGTAATATTACCAAATGATGCAAAGATGAAAAACAAGAATATGAAAGTATGTGATCAAGAATGAGTTCGGTTACAATAACATTAAGTGACAAACACCATATTTTTAATACAATAGGCAGGCTATTATCAAGAAAGGCTACAACAAAATCTTTTAAGACAGCATTAACATATAAAATGGTTTCTCCTAAGCTATTCATTTTCGTTTAAGCCTTTATTTTTATAGCAGCCAAGTGAACATCATTAAAAAGATTTATATTGCTGTTATCCGTTTTATTCTTTCATTCCAATGTTAAGACGTAGTACTCATATTGCAATACTGAAAATACTGAAATGAATTTGAGGCATAGGGTCAAAGGCTTTACTGTGTACTATAGTTTAATGGCTTAACTGATACTTGTCAGGCAACTTTTGCAATCAGTTTGTTACTACGAAATAATTGATGCCATTGTCATACAGGATTGGTAATCCCTTTATTGTCAGACAAACTCCATACAAGGTATTACCTTTGCAGACTGTAGTTAGTTTTATGTCACTTTAAATATAGTAAGCATGATAAATTGCCTTTTTGATCTATTTAGAAAATTGCCAATCCAAAACTATTTTACAATAAATTGTCAATAAAACTAGAAACGCTTAACTCAGACATGAGGACAGTAATTGGAATCAAACATGTCAGTGACAGCATACATTGTATTTAATGCATACACTTGATATAGTTTACGACTTTCTAATTTTTTCAAAATACTAGGAACAGTGTACCCGTCTGCAGCTCTGCTTCTCGGTGTTACGTGTACAGCAATACTCCACAGAACAGATTTCATGTGCATCGGGGGACATGTTTCTCTAGAACCAAACAAAAGAGCTCAATGTTATAAACATGCTAAAACCCGAAGCACCCTATGAAATAAGAATTTTCTTTTGCTGGAATTAATTGGGTTACGATCGAGCAAATATGATTTTATAGTTGTAATCATGTGAGTTACGAGGGCAATATCTGGACAGTACAAACTTTATTGGACAGTAATAGCTTGAATCCGTCATATTTTGCGAGATGGATAGACTCAGACAACGCACCTTAATAGTATCAATCGCTCGAATGTTTGCAAACAAAATATTTCAGTGTCGTGTCATTTTACCGTAAAAGCTCTGTTAAGCACCTGGGCGGGGCTTATTTAATTTTTGAGGTCCTAGGGGAGGGTGGTATTAGAGTGGGGGCCTATTGAAGAGGGGGGCCTATTATAAAAATTCGCATTTAAGGTTACAAAATTGTCTTTTTAGTGTTTGCTGGGCTAAAGATCTATAAACAATAGCTAGCTAGCAGCTACCAAATGCTAAAAATGTTATTTTTGTCCAGTTTTGATGAAGATTTGGTCAATGATAGCATCCTCATCTTCATCAGAACATTTACAGCACTGTCACAATTTAGAAGGTTGTTAGAGACGCTACAGGCAGAACTGAACAAGAAAGCTTTGACAATTAAATGCATGAAATTGTAAATTGGAAGTATTACACAAAAAAAGATCATCATGAGCTATCACCAAATTCTCACGTACAGCATGCTCTGTGTCCGGGAAATGTGGCTCTGTATCGATAGGGACGAAATCTGAAGCCTTGTCTTCAAACCATGGGGAAGCTTAAGAGAAAGGGGGCTTAATAGAGCTTTTACGGTATTTCTAATCTTGATACATGTTTTGCATTTATAGAGAATCTGCATAAATGTCAGCTCTATGCTGTTGCACTGTCATTACAGTAAATGTTTAAAGAATTTTGTAAATTGCCTTGAAAAATTGGAACATTGCGCTAAAATCATACTTAAAAGCTTTGTTCGTTTGACACTCTTCAGAGTATGAATCATCAGAAAGGAAAGTATAGATATATGGCAATCGTTTTATGCAAAACATGTATAGAAACTAGGCAATCATAAACAAGAAAGGAAGAAAACAAAGAGAAAATGAAGAACAAATCATTATTGGAAGACTCCAAGTGACAAAACGAACTCTTTCTGCCTACAGAGTCAGTGTACGCCAAGCATCAATTCCTCCTAGAGAACAGCCGTCAAGCGCTTGCAAAGCAAAAATGACTGCCAAAACATGCGATTCAGCCATAGCCTAACATTAACGAGAAAATTCAGAAGGCGCCAAAATGTATAAGGACGACAATTTTGGATAATTGGCACAGCTATATCGTCATTTTATCTAAGTGTATTGGAGTCTGTCTACATAAAAACGAGAAATCGAGTACCCTGTAGGCTGAAAGAGTTCGTTTTTTGACTTAGACTCTCCGAATGATGCTTTGTTCTTCATTTTCTCTTTCTTATCTATGATTGCCTAGCTTCGATGCATGCTTTGTATAAACAGGTTGCCATATATCCATACTTTCCTTTTTGATTCATTCTCTGATAAGTGTCAGACGAAAAAAGCTTTATAGTAGTTTCCAACGGAATGTGGCAAAATTTCAAGGCGATTTTCAAGTTTTGTACTACAAAACGATAGTCCAAAAAGTTTGTCAAACACAGAATATGCAAACGTATGGTCGCCTTCCGGAGCTTCCTACGAAAAGACCTCCGTGAAGATAGTTGCATCAAGCAGTGGATAGCAAACGATATAGAACAAATCGTTTCTGGGAATTTTCTACTACGGGGCATAAGCTGCTTTTATGCTCTACCGGAGGAGGAAACTATCAATACCAATGGACGACGAGGCAAGTACTATCAAAGTGTGAGTGTAGTCATTCGGTACATCTTGCCAAGTAAATGAACACCTACGAAAAACAATATCAAGTCTGATTTGTGGATAGTTCATTCCATTTAATGACATTACTTTCTTTATAAACAAGTAACAACCCTAATACTTCAGAATCTCTTAGATCAGGGAATTTAAACGTTGTCTATTTTGACAATTAAAGCGCTCATATTTAGTCAGCAGGTGTTTTTAAAACTTTAATACCTTGTGGGTGCCTTTGTTGAGTCGTCAACTAAGTACGTAATACCTCTAATCCAAAATATTTACTCCTTTTATCTGTCAAGTTTTTAAGCAAAAGCTATTCTCTGGATTTTGGACAGATCTCGATAAAACTCTGATTTACAAGTAAGTGAAAATAAACGATTATATACATAGTTCTAGCAAATTGGTGATTAATATAGACTATTATTTGTAAGAAAGTCTTTTACTTGTTTTACATCGAGTTTCATACACTTGTAAGATTGGCATTAAGTAATATCAGGTACAACAAAAAACACTATGTTTTGGTCTGAGCCGTATGTACAGAATGTTTTGGTCAGCAAATTTTGAAGAGCTGACAGGCGCATCGCATAATCATTTAAAGTGAGAACTGTGGTGCTTTCGTCGAAACAATCTTAGGATTGGAGCTCAGTACCAACTGCGTAGCAGCCGCGAGTAATAATAAAATTGTTCTTTGGTACGGCCCCTACAAATAAATGAAAGTTAGATGAATCGGTAAACATGATATCCTAACCAAAAGCTTTTGCATATATTGAGTAGGAAATGACGGCATACAAATTAGAGGTCTCAACATATAGGTTCTCAGATTCAAATATTCGGTAGAATCTAATTTATCATATTCATGAGTGCTTGCATACATTATCTAAAAATATATTCTGTGTAGACTGCAATTATAATTTAATTATTTGATGATGTTTCGATCCTTTCCTTTACGACAGGTGATGTATTTTCTGGTGCTGATATTCTTAAGAGCAAATGATACTCATTTTATTGGTATGTGTTAGCTGGTGTCTACAAAAAGTGTTTTTCTGCGTAAATTAGGTATATGCTATGACCATTTTTAGGCCTTTTAAAACAATGACATTATATTGCTTTGGTGTCTACAAGAAGAATATCGAACACTAAAATTATTTGCACCAACTATGCCTCGTTACATAGCAAACTTTGTCTTTCCTTGTGGCCTTGAAAAGTGTTAATGAGGGTCCGTTACATTCTCCTTTTTCCTTTACTTGAACATTGTATACGATATCTAGTTCATGTGTTATTTTAAACAACAAAATGCATCACTAGATGACCCAGACCACAAACTAGTGCAAGGCAGGATTATATTTATTCCTTTATACAACTACGATTACGAGTACAGTATGAAATTAAATACTCCTATTTAAGTTCTGTGGAGTGTTACCTTACTGTAACCAATATGAAATTCGTCGAATATATTAAGTTATTGGTAAAAAGTACAAATATCTTGCCTTGCTTTACTTTCTCATTTTCTCATTATTCTTAGAGACACTTGTGCTCAAAGGGACTTGTCGCTATTGCGTCTTCATCCGCCATTGTTGCTCGACTGACACACCCATCCAGTCCAGGCTACTGTTTTTCTTTACTTATCTTGCCCTGACTTCTCTTGTCGTCTTTTGACTATTCTTGCTTCCAGCAGCTTTCGTGACGTATTCTCCTTTCGAATTATTACACCAATTTTGCACCTGTTATATTTCAAACCATTTTCTACGAATCAGCGTTTTGTGGAACAGGTTGCCATACTTCTTCGTTTGTGCAGTATCATTTGAATCGAGCCCATCAGCACGTAGAAGTAAGTTTGAACTAAGGTTAATGAACTATACAACGCATGTTTGATGAAGGTGTTAGAGTCCGATAGACAATATAGTCGTTTTCTATGAGGATACAAAGGCTAAAGTAAAAGTGACCAGATTTAATGACAGAGAACTCATCTTATGTCAATGATAACGTTTAAAGACTACATTTTTCCTTACCCATATTCGCGCCTACTTCTTAGAACGTGAAACATTAGAAACTCCACAGTTCTATTGATTTACTCTGTGTGACTGTTATCAGGTCCTTAACCAATGGAAAGTTAGTTACCGAGTAATAACCATTCCATTTCTTTTCTCGTCATCTGTTAGCAGTCTACAATATAGCATATTTGCTCTTTTGCCAAGTACAATTCCCGTATAAAAGTTTCTGTTTTCAAATCATTTTTATTAGTTTACAAACAGAGTTTATAGAAAATTGTCATATAATGATGAATACAAAACTAAGTCAATCGATTATACATTGCCAATCTCTTGATCATTCTTATTCTCCAAGACGGTCGCTACTCTTAAAATGCTACTTTATCTTTTAATCAGTTAGAATTGTAAAATAACACTCGTTATCGCTACAAGTTACTTTATTAATTTAAAGCTTAAAATTACAAACTTAGTATCATCTTTAATCTGTAGATTGTACAGAACTTGTAAGAACAATCTCGTGCTTTTCACATATTAAAACACATGACTGTTTACTCTGCTAACGAAACAAATAGTTTCTGTTTTGAATAATTTCTCTCCCCCGGTCCCCATTATCTGGGCCTACGTAGGCCCTTTGGGCCTTTATCTCCCTTCTAGTGAAAACCATTGTAAAACGTGGACCACACCAACTCCTTACTATATGAAAAGTTTTCAATCCAAGGAAAGTTGGAAAATTACAAAATTATAGTAAAACTGCTTATAAATGGTGACAGAACGGTGCCAAAGTACGAGACACATTTCATATGTAAACTTAAAACGCTGGGTCTTATAAAGAGCTTTCCAAAAACGAAGCAGTCAGTCAGATCTAATTCTTCAAATGACACTGAAATACCAAGTTTTACTTTTTAGATAAGTTCTTTTTTACGTTATTTTTATAAGAAAACCTATCTAATTATTGTCAGTGTCTGAACAATAACAAATATTTTTATTCTATGTTGCAAACTATTCATATTTTTCTACCTACGCCTTTAGATTGTTGGATTCAGAGTTTTAATCGTTTTTTATTATAGGAAATGGCTCAAATGAAAAGGATTATGGCAAAAGGTACCCCGTAATGCATAATAGGCAAAATGATAAACAGTATAATAACAAGGAAAGAGCGAACGATAGATGATAATGATCTCAAGCAAGATGGTAGGCAACAGTTAAAATGTCGGAACTGCAAGAACGGCATATATGATAAGCATGGTGCATCAACAAGAGAATGATGAATTCAAGAAAATTCAAAGATATGTTAGAAAGCATTGCTTGAAAAATTGTCAACAGTTATATCGTTAGAAATTCTGCAGTCCTTTTTAGCTAAGAAATGGGGTACAAATCTTCCTGGATTTTGGTCTGTCCGCTCTTAAAGCTCAAAAAAGATTGGCATCACGTGTTCAGTTGCTAAGTCCTATCTAGATCTAGATGGAATTGGTATTAAAATCAAGCCTGGTGCCTTCTATATAGTAACAGAGCCCGGATAGACCTAAAATATTAACACATTATTTGAAAAACATTTTCTTGATAAGGATATTGATTTGATTCACTCACAAGCTGATCAAGTGCTTTAACAGAGACAAAAATTGCCTTGAAAGACTTTTCGTGCAGTTTAAGGAAACATTGACATCTGCATTTTTTATAAAGTTTAGTGGGCCAATATCAGTAGATTGAGATGGGCTGATCCTCTTTGACTAAATCTACGCCCTTGGTCTAATATTTCAATAAAAACAGGCCAAGTTTTATATTTACAATCTTCTTAGTAAAAGTTTGTGATCATACGTCTTTAATGATTTTGGAAAGTATTGGTTGATTACAAAGATAGGTAGGGCAGTACATGGTCATTGATGTTTGTCACTTTCAACATTATGCGGTTTTTCTTTGACATATGCTATCGCTACATTATCAAGTCTCCATTACGAAGTTCTAACATCAGTGCTGTACAATTATTGATTTTTAGCTTTGAGGGCTGTTCTAAATAATTAAAGCTTTGCTTGTCAACTGCTAGGCTTAGAAAGACTGGAAAACAACAGCATGTAGTCCTAAATCCATGTATTTATCTTCAGTAAGGCTACGTCCTTGTTTATTAATTCTAATACATAGCAGGAAGATATCCACCGACACCTTGTTCTTTTTGCTCTGTTAGAGGTATCATAAAAATAAGTTAAAAAGGATTGCAAAATCAACACTGAGACTAGAAGTGTATTTCGACAGGATTAAAGTAACAACTTATCTTGTTATTAACAATAAATATTTGTTTCAATATGTTACAATGTTTATGTGTTACAATGCATTAGAGTCTTACGAGCTGCCTTTGAAAACACTGTCTATCACTGGCCACATTTTTACTTTCGTAAACATACGGATTTCTGTCTACATAGTAGTGAATAACGTACCTATATCTTGAAAACTGTTCATATTTAATGGTGATTATCATTATATTTAAGTTATTTTCTGCTAACTTGAAATATTGAGGTTCATAGGAAGAAAAAAACCACAAAAAAATAAACAAAATTTCTCCAATGAGTAAAAATCAACGAGCAAGATGATTGGAGTGAGAGTTTCATTGAAATAAAATTAATGTATACAAATAAAATGAAAAGGCCTCCTTATCATTCTAAATATAAAGTGTTACATTTTCTATTAGTGTTGTACTTATAGATCAAACTGACCTGATTGGAGTCTCGGCTATGATAACATTCATTACTGAAAAGGCTAACAAATCATTGAACTTGTGATTCGCTGTTATGTGGATTTTAATCCTCTCAGTTAACTCCGCTTTCCTGATGATTATCTACTTTACATCTGACTGCCACCACAAACTTCGGCTTTACTTAACTTAATCTCATTTCCAGAATTAGACCATTGGTAACTGTGTCTTATCAGGCATGACACTGAGCTAAAAATGCACAAACACCTTGACACAGGGAAGGTAAATAAAAAAGCTAACCTCACAATAAGAATGATGACCAAACTCTGAGAACTCGTGAAGTTTTCAGGATCTAAACGTGTCATTTTTCGCCTAAGTTAACAATCTTAGCACGCACGCCACGAAGGCTTAAGAATTAGACAAATTTCCCATGAATAACCTCTGATCAATACAGTAATATATTCTTTAAATTACATCTTAAACCTACTAGGCCAAAGCACTGATGAATTTAAACAGTCAGCCAAAACGCAGATTTCCTTTTCTAAACGAAGATCTGCTCACTGTTTCACATTAAATAGATGATTTGTTCAGATAATCTGAAGCTTTGTTAGTAAGCACAGGGATTTGATTAATCAATAATGTAATTTAGGTTAGAATAAGGATAGATGGATGGATGGACAAGTAGATAATACGACAAAACTTACTTCAAAAAATTAAAATCATCTTTTTTATTCTTTGCAAAATGGAATAAAGTTAAAACATCAGATTTAAACCCAACGTCAACCGATAAAAATATTTTTCGTCATCACATAACTGACAAGAGGGGATAGTTTCTTTTAAAAATACATAAGAAGAAAATTTCTGGAGTTTTGACATGATGGACCGATTCATTTGAAGCTTCATAAATCGGTATTTTAAATGAATCATGGATTAGTTGTAGAGTGAGAATGAAAACATTCGGTTAGACTTAGTCAACTTCACTGATAAACTGAGAAAACCGCTCTTTTCTTTTACTATGGTAGGGAACAGAGCCCTAGCAATCCTTGGATATTATTACAAATTTGAACTGCCACAAATATTGATGAAGTATGAAAGAGGGTCGTAAGAGCGATACCTCTAGCGTACTTGCTGGTGTACAGAGAAAAAAAGTTAGACAGGCTCCCAAAAATATTAATGAGCGATCGGATGGAATGACTAGGACTCTTTCGGGAAACCCGATTTCGAAGTTAAGGTGGGCATAATCAAACTTGAGTAGTGACAACGGTCCATATCGTGTAGTATAGTGTTGGATATTGATCATAACAGTGACAATCGACATTTATTTGACCAGCATTGATTCCAGTCAGGATTTGCCTTCAACTATTGTATCTTTATACTGCTTAATTCCAAAGATATCAATGAAATATAATCGTAACTTTACCGTTCTTTTGGAGAAGAAAACGATCCATACTCTAATTTTCGACGTACAAGGCCTGAGCAATTAGTAAGATAAATTAGAGCTTATAGCTCAAGCACTTAGTAGATATTCAAACATTGGAAAGCTTGAATCCAATATGTTATAAACTCTTTACCCTTTGATCAACCACTGCCCAAATCGTTCACATGATAACGAGGTAAAAACTGCGTTTTCTAGAAAGAGGTAAGATAACTAGCCCCGGCCTGACAATTAATGCGTTGACATACGTGAATGATTATCGTCTTAATAACAATACTATGCTACCCATTGCATCGAATCTTAAATAGCGCTTCCATTTGTAATAAGACATTAAAAGTTTGTTTATTGTAAACTTCTATAGCCTTCATTTTCTTAAAAGTGAAGCAATATCTGTCATGAAATCAAACGACCCCAATAAAAATATTTTGGTAGCATCATAGATCAAAATCTTATGCTTAGAGTTAAGTCAACGTTAATGCACTCAGTAATGCACTGATTGACTGGATTACAGCAGAGTATATTGATGTTCACAATATAATCAAGAAATTATTCTTAATTACAATTTATCAGATCCCAAATTGCATTTTAAGTCATTTAAATGGAGTACAAATTCACAATTTAACTCTGCTGTCATAACAAACGAAATCTGTTTTAAGCATTGTTGGTGATGCGGTATCCGAAAAGACTTCAGCTGGTACAAAATTCAAACCTTGCCCTTAAGACTAATGAAATCAACAGCTAGTGAAAACCGTTATTTCAATTGTCTTGTAAAAAAACGAAGTCTTTCTGTTTACGAAACCCTAGTGTCTAGCTTAAGTGAGTTCATATTCAGAATTACTAAGATTGTATTTGACTTTTTGTATCACTTTTCTTAAAATTGTCACCCAAGTGTAGTTGCGATTTTCCAACAAATCTTGGTCTATGATAGAGGAAGAAACTTTTTCTAACCTTGTGGCATTTTGATGGCTGACTATTTTGTCTTTCAACGTCTAGAACGATAAATCAAACCGTGTTACTTTGTACAAAGAAGGTGAGTTCTAATTGTCAGAGAGAGCAAAGCCGCCTATTCGTATTTTAAAATCTGTTTGCATCGAAGTCAAAAGTTAAGCATGATGTGAACAGAGAAAATTTGCTTGTTCACAAGTAAATCGCATTTGTTTGTGATAACCTAGGTTCGATGCTCATTACGATTACAATTATTTACTTCTTTTCCATACCCTGACTGATATCTTATGAAGAAATTCTTTCATTGTGTTTTCACTATGCTGTCCTTAAGGCAATTGTTGTTGACGCTTCTATCCAACAAGGTTAAGTGTTTTGTTTCAACACAAGTCACATAATTTGTGAGAACAAGGTAGAACAGTAAAAGAATCCTGGTGTATTTGCGGATCGGAAACAATTTAATAGAAATGAACGAAATAATAATTGGATAAACTAGACAAAAATTAAACTGGCAATGAAGAAAAGGAAGAACAAATTTATTGTACAAAGCCTTGAAACTGATTTACGAGTCGTTAAACAATAAAAGTAAAACTCTTCATGGAAGGTATAGTCTTTGCGCATTGATGAAAAGGGTCCCCAAAACAAAAACTTTACCAAGCAGGACACAGTATATGGCAAAAAGAATAATTGAGGAGTCTCCATTTAATTAATTCTGTTCTTCGTTTGGAAGCAAAAAGGGGCCGAAGCCGATTTAAGCGTAGTACTTGTGAGGCAAGACGGAAGTTATAGATTTAATCATGTGCTAATCCATTAATTAAGCTTGCCTGACTGTTTGGAAATTTGTGCTTTTGTTCAAATACTGTGCACGTTTATTTGTCTATAGCATGTAATATTCTATGACGAGGTTCATTCCGTAACAATTTTAGTACTTGAAATGAAAGTTGCATCATCTTTTTGTGGTACAAAACTTGAACCTCGCCTTTAAAATTTGTGACATTTTTCTAAAAACAGTCTTTAAACCTTTTTCGTCTGACACTCTTCAGAGTATAAAACATCACAGAGGAAAGTATACACATATGGCAACCTTTTCATACGAAACATTGATTGAAACTAGCCAATCATAAACAAGAAAGAAAAAAGACAAAGAGAACATGAAAAAACAAAGCCTTATTGGTAGAGGCCAAGTGACGAAAAAGAACTCTTTCTGCCTACAGAGTCCTGGTTTTCTTGTTTTTATGTAAACAGATTCCAATACACTTAGATGGAAAGACAGTCTACCTTTGTCGATCAGGCAAAGATTTTCTTTCTTATACACTTCGATGCAATCTGAATTTTCTAGTAAATGTTGGCCTATGGCAGAATCACATGTTTTGGCAACCATTTTAGCTTTGCCAGCGCGAGATGGCTGTTCTCTAAGAGGAATTGATGCTTGGCGTACAGTGACTGGAACATGTTTAATCCTGTTACCCAATCTTTGAGAAGTGGGAACTGAATACCGAACTTCACATCGGCACAAAAACTCATATACTACTATGCTTGTTTGTGTGGTAGGTACACAATCCATATGAATGGATGGCAAGAGCTTCCTAGACATGAAAAAATTCTTGGATTGACAGCAGAGAAACACTTAACTACAGCTACGGATTGAAACTTTGCTTACTCAAGGACGTTTTAAGTAAATAAGAAATTTTTCCAAGCCTCAAAGTTTTTTTCGGCCGAGAAATCAATGATTTTTCTTAAAAAATTCTTGAAACAAGTTCTTTTGGAAGCTTTGAATTTAACTTAGATTTTGAACAAATACAAAGTACTGTCTTGACAAGTGTTGTGATGAGTTTGATTTTCCCATTTTTGGACACAAAGAATCCCAGCGAATGTACTGACCAGTAAAAGTAGCTTTTCGTAAAACTGTTTTTGCTACGTTAGTCTCAGTTGTTTCGTTAATCGGTTTTGTGGATGAAATCCTGGCTGACATAAACTTTGAGAACGCGTACAAAGAATTTTAAATTAAAAACATACTGAAGTTCTCCGTTTCTTTTTTGAAAGATAACTAGTTATTTGAAGACTTCCGAATAACAAGAAACATGTTGCTTGATGAAGACGTCCAGGGTCGAATCTTTGCAGTGCATTGGTGAGCATTTCTTTCAAATGCCGCAATCCTTGTGTTGGCACTGGATAAATGATCAAACATTAATCTACTTTCAACAACGTGGAGCGTAATGAACTGCGTGGGAATATATGGTTGTTGATGTGTAAGTTCAAGTGATCATTATACGGGGAATGACAAGGCAACAACAGTAATGTCAATGCAATATACGTGTCTCATTATCACGTACACAGAACAGAAAAGGGAAAATAAGACGAAAATAGTGGCAATGAGTTTGCTATACGTTTTATTAAGTGCTCGTCTATATCTCTTAATTACATTCGTTCATTTCGTCGTGTAACACATTGTACAAGGTGTTGTCTTAACTTTTTGAAATTTCCTTGTGTAATTTGAGAGGGCAAAAGAACAAGATTATAAGAGAACAATGAGAACCTGGTGTCCATTTCCTGTGACACTGTGATACGTGGAACTACAAGAATTGGTATACTACAGTGCTTGGCACAGTCATTTTAATTCCGTAGGGCTTAAAAATAACAGAAGAATTTATAGAAAACTTTGTATCTCTGGTAAGGAAAACTTTACAAAAATTCCTAATTTTTGTGTTATTTCTTCTCCATCTTGCGACTTGTAGAAACACATATAACAAGAAAATGTGGTCATAAATATTCTTTCTTCCACCGTAAGAATTGATTATCACCATGACATTCTTTAACTCCAACTTGTTCGTTGTCATGGATATACAACACGCGAGGATATTAGCAGCTCTATACTTACTAATTGACTTGAGAATGTGAAAGTAGTAATCCAGCGGCAATTTTTTCGTCCAACGACACCAAAGTGAATGTGTTGAGGTTGCTTAGTGAAATTTAATTGCGTTTTACGTGGAGTCCAAAGAGATCAAAAGGGTTAACGATAATATGACCAGGCACTCTGCAAAGATGTTATTCTTGATATCTGATCCTAATTGCTAGTTATGAAATATCAAAGAGGGAGTGCGTGTTACTTTGTAAATACCGCATCGAAATAAATTGCTTATTGCGGATACAATTCAGAAAAAGAAGTAGATGATTTAAAACTACTACTTTCTTTCACTCAATCGGCAAGCCGAGACTGGAAATGTCATTTTTCCAACTTTTGTTATTAGGGTAAGCGCAAAAAAAATTATGCAATATAACTTTCAACACTCGTAAATTCTTTGAGTAGAAAATGGTTCATCCGCAAATTTTGATTCACAGTATACATATTTTCTTCGAAAAAAGTGGCGAGTGAACCAAATATTGAAAAGACAGTTTTATCCACGCTTTGAAGGCTTTGTTATCGTTTGCGAATACAGGTTGTCAAAATAATAGAAAACGCACAAACGATTCTTTTAGTTGACATACATCTTTCATATGAGCATATAACGTCAGTGTCACTTCTATTCCATGGCGTGTTTCCTTCTGTCTACTCTTTCCTTGGCATTGAAGAAAAATCCCTAATAGGCTGTTCCTCACAAACTTTCACGTCCTGCGACTACAGAAAGAATAATGGATGATTAGCAATTCAGAGCATTAAATAACTTTGGACTAAGGACTTAATGAAAATAAAAAAAGATTCTAAACGTTGATTTACAAAGAAGGAACAGTGAGAAGGGCTATTTCTGTCAGCAAGTTACGACAAAGCAAGGCCTCTCTTGCCTCGAGTACTTTCTGTTCCCCTACAGGAACGCTTATAAACGCATTTCTTATTGTTAGCGGAGGAGGTGACCGCGCATACCCGTAACTGGCAAATTTGCTTGTCCTATGGAGCTTCAACATCGTGGCTTCCCTTTGTTTAGACAATCTGACTTAACATTTCGTTATGACATCGGGTCCAAATTGTGGATAGTCTATAGTGCCATGGTTTGAAGGAAGTCGAGCGATGGAGGAAGAATCTGCTGCCACAAGTGTTGTTCCTTAATAAACTTTAAAAGACACAGTTTTAAATGAAACTGCTAATAGTAAATTGTCTAGGCTTCGCAAAGTGTACCCAAACGATGCAACTGACTATCCCGAAAATTTCACTTCTCTTTACTCTGACTTTTAAAAAATATGTATTGCTGTCGACTTGTATTTCTTTAAGCTCACTTCTTCTCTCGATAACGTCAGGATGATACTAAAATTGGCTTTTGTCGTCTCGTCAGCTCATAAAGCAGAAGTTATTAACCGCTTGAAATGTTTGAAAACTTTTATGAGAAGCACAATATCCCAAGATCGACCATCTAATCTTGGATTCGAATTCTAAACATGAAACTGTAGTAAACATTAGCTGACGACAGACAAAACAGACCCTTTCTGAACTAGACAAATGAGAGACCATTTTTGTTACGTTGAGTAGCTGAACTTAAAACTATACGGACATCAAACTTTAAATATTTGTATTTTCAAAGTAATAACTAAACATTTCAATAATTCTGTTATGATTGAGGGTCCTTAACCAGCAGGAAAATGCTGCTTGCAAACAAAGGCATTTTTGCAAGACTATTGTAAAGAACACTAAGTTATCAATTATGGTTCTTCATTTTCATTTAATTCCCAAATTTATCCCTTTGAGTACCGCCGTAATATTCAACCTTTCATGTCAATGACACGGAAAAAGAATGCATTTTCATGGACGTAACTTTAAAACATGCTTTTAGCCATGTTTTAGACGAAGTGATTATCTTAACCAGAGCCAGTGTTAATGCTATTCGCTAAAAGCCTCTAAAACCGACACAAAGCTTAAAATAATTTACGCCTGTCCGATAAAATTGTGTTAGGCTTATTCATTAATAATTTTTTCAAACGTTGTTTACAGTACAAAGGTTTGAGAAATCAAACAGGCAAAAGATTTATATTTTGTGATCATTAAAGTTTTCGTCATCACTTATGACTTAAACTGCGTCAGCATCACATACAGTGCTCTTTATATGCGTATAATTATATTGCCTATGCTTTGACGGAGAGGGTGACTACAATATTTAGCGAATGCGATAAGATCACGCCTATATTGTGCCAAAAATCTATTTATCTTAACCCTTTTGGTAAATTCAACTACGAAACCGGTATTAACACTCGTTTCGGAAAGGCACAAAAATTCGTCAATCTCCACTTGCGTTATTGATGGCTTAATTTAACATTGAAAATTCGCATATCGATTATGATATAACGGCAAAGCCACATACTTTGTCTCACATCAGTCTTAACTTGAGCATTTGATTTTCAAGATCGTAATATAAAACGAACGTAACTCAATTCTTTAATTAATCATCACTGTGAATTTCCACACTTTTCAAATTCTAAAATGAACTTTCCGCCTTGCCATGATCAACAGGAGTGGTTTCGCTATGTCTAATGTCAATTTAATTGTGCACCAGGCTAATGGACTTTAATGTTGTTAGTTTATGCTCTGCTTGAGAGTGAATGTTTACACTGACACGATGAAACACATTTAAAAAGAAAGTAGACTAATAATCGGTTTAAGGAAGTAGTGCTTAATAATGTGTTCACATCAGAACAACAAAATAGACAAAACATTGAGGCTGAAATAAATCATATATTAACCAGTCGTAGTTAAAGAGGAAATATCAGAGGACGTCGAAATCAAGAATATCTGATTTTCTTCAAGTTTAATAAAGTTTAATTCTTTTCAGAAAGGTATTTAAAGGAAGACATCGATACCATCATTTACAAGATGGCTTTCAACAGAGGAGCGAGCCCCTGTGCAGCTGTTGGATAATACTCTTATACATAATTCTATTGCAATGTACATTAAAAAAAGGCCCCCTAAAATCTGATTTTTACCAATACTGGAATCGATGATTTTTACCAATACTTAAATCCGTCAAAGATTTAGTCAAGTCCAGATTTTTTACACCAGATTTTTTTGCAAGAAACTGATGATCCTCCATAGTGACGAGAGAGAAATACTTTCAGTCTAATCAAAAGGATAACTTGTGCTAGAAAATAATACAGTATTGGTTTCTTTTAGGGGTTCATTTATCAACAATACGAGAGAACGGGAGTTCATGTGATTCATAGCTCGAGTGACCAAGAAGTTAAACTCATACTTCAAGTGATCGGGATTTCAAGTAACTAATACTTCAAGTGATCGGGAAATCATGTAACTCATACTTCGGGTGATCGGGAATTATTCGTGTGACTCGTAGTTTCAGTGACCGGGAATTTATGTGACTCGTACTTCGAGTGATTGGGAATTTATGAGTTTCGTAGTTTGAGTGACCGGGAATTCATGTGACTTACAGTTTAAGTGACCGGCAATTCATGTGACGCGTAGTTTAAGTTCTTGAAAGTTTATGTGATTCATACTTTGAGTGATTCGGAATTGATGTGAATCACATGGTAAGTGATCGGGAATTCACGTTACTCGTAGTTTCGGTGATTGAGAGCTCATAGTTCGAGAAATAAGGAGATACGGTCAAAAGAGCAGGAAAGTATGGCATGAAAGGTTGCATGGCTTCCCAGTTTCTTAAACCATCTACTTTTTCCGACAGTTTGTGCTTCAGTCATTAAAACTTTCCAGGTGAAAAAGAGAAAACTATTGCACAATAACCCGATAAATACATTCAACTTGGAAAACAATCCATCATCCTATCTTATGCTTATGTTGCAGGATTGATGAACGTGACATATTTTCAAAGTGATATATTTTGTTTTCAAGTGTTGTGAGGTCTAATCGAGAGTTCGAGTCGTAGGAGGCTTGCTTACGTAATCGGGATGATGTTTCACGCACACAGTGTTTAATTCGGGGCTTGATTGTTTTAGCGTGATATTGAGTATCACTCAGGTAAATGATAAATTACAAATATCGAATGTTTAAGCAAATTGGTTTGCTCGGACACATTCTCAAAAAAAAGCAGCACCGCGATCTAGGAACTCTTGATCTCGAATCCCAAGGGAAAACGCGAAGAACAAAGATCTGGCCTCAAAGGCGTAAGAATAACGATTAGTATGGCCACAGGTGGCGAGGGAATACAAGACAGGCGCAACTGGAGGACAATGGATTGTTTGCATCTGTGGAGAAGTAAAAGGCCCAGGTAGGGCGGTTAGACTTATTTAATTGAACGTTATTCTAAATGGACAACTGAAGAATGTTTTAAAGAGGATGATAGAAAAATTGTCATTTTGATGCAATGGGTTGGTATTCCTATGAAATATTGCAGTTTACATACCAAATATCAAGGATAGTTTCCAGGTTGAACTACACTTGCTTGCAGAACTACGATGAGTTTGATTTTGATCTAATGATGCTCAGAAAGCACTCCATGATGACAATGTAGGAACGATAAGGAAAATGGTGCTGCTGATGATGGTCACGGCAATGACGTCGATTATATTTGCTGATGTCGTGGTCCAACTCAGCAGATGTATTCACACAGACGGCAACTTTACTGTTAAGATAATAAGTAGGGGATAAGGAAAGGTTGGTAGCGCTTGGTTGTGATAATAATAATAAAAATTATTCTTGTGGTGCGAATGCCAGGAAGCAGGATTATGATGATCGTGGTCATGACAATGACATTAATGGCGATGATCAAAGCATTGGCGACAACGATGAGCAAGATAACCATGATAATAACTATAATAATGATTTAATAGTAATTAAAGTGATGATGTTCGTAGTGATAGTGGAGCTGCTGGTGATGATAATTATTGTGATTGTGACAATGGCTATGATGACCATTTGTATGATAATGATTGCTGATGTTAATGACGATGAAAATAATGATCCTATGATGATAATAATAATGACAGAAGCAACAATGAATCTGTTGCCGCGGGTGTTGATGACTACTGCTAGACGATCGCGATGACGACTGTGGTGATGATGGTGTTGGTGGTGTCATGATAATGGTAGCCACAATGTGGACGTTGATAGCTGTTTTAAATAACATATAATTGAGCAGTACGAAACACACAAGTTAAAGAAGGGTGTACTAAACATTTTCTCCAAACTTATCCACCCTGGAGCTCGTTCATGTGTAGAATAGCAAGAGTCAGTTTCGTGCCTAAAAAACACAGAAACTTTCTTTTTTCAGATCACGAAAAACGAGTGCTCCAATCTGTCTAGATATCTGTGGTCAAGTATATTGACTTTGAGATTAGCTACCTCTTACTTCTTCATTTCTAGGCTAATATTCGCAAATGTTGGTTTTACAAACATTCGTGTGCCAAAGGCTCAACTATGGTCGCAATTTCACCTCTGTTTTTAAAATTGTCGTTTGAAAAAGTGTACGGAAACGATGTTTAGCTTTAAATATGGACTTTACTAAAGGAAATATGTACTATAATCCTTTAACTACTGCTACTTGCTTTTGCAGTGTAAGCATAACTTATGAGTAATCAAACATTATAATCCAGTAGATCTATAATACTTGATACAAACATTTTAATCAAATTGACAACGTATGGGCCCACTCATCCTAGTGGCAAATATGAAGATAAACATGTGCACGCTTGTCAATACTATGATTTCAAATTTCTGTTCCTTACAGGGTGTCTTTTGTCTGAAAAAATGTGCTTCAGCCTTCGTTTGCCGGACGAAATACCCAACCCCCTTGAAGTGTAATAATTTTGAGGATGGTAGCTCTAAAATTCCTGCAAAAGTTTTTTACGGTTGAAAATGCAGGCTAGGTAAATGCTTTGTAGCTGTAAAAAACATATTCTTGCGCGCGTGCGTCAATTTGACGTCATCATGGCAGTCATCCCACCACCCCCTCCTGCCCTTTATTTGCTTCATGTACTAAAACTAACCAGCCAAAGATAAACGAGAAAACGTAGAGTGTAAATAATTCGAAGTTAATCATTACATTTTTGTGATAAGATCGCTTTAGGAAGTTCCCATAAATTCTCAATTCCCCTTAAATTGTCAATTCTCCCTAACTTTACGCGATTACAAGTCTACCCTAACTTGACATTTGCCGTCGTAAAATTGTTGTGGTCAGGGCTGTTACATCTTTCGTATCTCATGACCAGGAAGGAGTGTGTTAATGACTATAATGTTGTAGACAAGACTTACGAAAATCTACGGAATAATAAAAAACACAAGCGGAGAGTCCCCCTAGATTGTCATTATAATTCCAACCATCGCGAAGTCTTCTCATAGTATTTCACGCCAGTAGCGAATCACTGGCCACTCATCCCCCAGATTAAAAAGTAAAAGGGCGAAATACTATGATTAAAACCAACATCCTAAATTCGTCCATTTGAGAGTCACAGTATTCGTTTCCCTTCCAACTGAGGTCAACCTTTTAACATTCAACCAAGCGCTTGTTTTCACGTGGAGTTATCTTCTGATCCATCACTTGTTGCTGATTTGCTGCTTAAGTTAGTGATGGTGCCCCAAGTTTCTATTTTTTGGTCGCTTCCTTTTTGAAGGCACAGAAATTGACATTGACTGTGAACTTGACAGTTTGGGCGGAGCTTGATCCTCTTGGCGACATTCTGATTGGACGTCATCAGAATAGAAAAGATGCAACAAAATAAACGCTAATTTGCTTTCAAAATCTTGCAACCATAGCACGAAGGCTAGTGAGGACAAGGGAAAACATCGGAACGTCGTAAATCCTTTATAAGCTTGTATACAAAACATAAATGGATTTTATGTTATCTTTACTGTGTCGTTTCTAGTTTATTTAATGGATTAAGCCTCTATTTGGTATGGTAGATGTATAAGAAACAAGGTAAGGAAGTTTGAAGTCGCGGATGGTAACTTTGTTCACAAGTCAAGCCGAACAATGAAAAGCCCACAGCTGCAATGGGTTATTTACCTTGTCTTCTTATTGGTATTTTCAGCGTTTGTTTTCGAGTGTAATTGTCAATTAATCTCCGATATTCCAGAAGAAGAGTCTTGGAAGTGTGAGAAAATCACCGTCAAGTACTGCAGAGATGTTGGTTACAACGTTACCAGAATGCCAAACCTTGCTGATAACGATGATCAGAAACACGCCGAACTGGAGTTAACGACTTTTTTACCCTTGATTCAATATGGCTGCTCCAGTCAATTAAAATTATTTTTATGTACAGTTTATGCACCGTATTGTACGGAGAAAGTTAACAAAATTGTCTACGCATGTAGACCTTTATGCGAGCATGTTCGAGAGAGGTGTCTGCCTATTATGAAGAGATACGGCTTCTCTTGGCCAGCGAAATTAAACTGCTCGCGCTTTCCTGTTCAAAACGATCACACTTCGATGTGTATCCCTGGAAATGTACCAACTCCTGGCCCCAGAAGGACGTTTGTTACACGGAAATCTACGAAGAAAGAGTTACCTAGCAATACTATGTCAACGAAGTTCGTGGATAGCAACGTTGTTGAAACTCGAGTTCATCCTGTTAACACGCGAATTGTTCCAATCGCTTACATGCGATCGTCAAAGAAGTTTTGTCGTTTGATGTACGTTAGAAATGGAGAAAATTATCATTATGTGGATAAAATTCGATCCTGTGCACTTGGATGCGATAAAGATGGGATCTACACGGGTGTAGAAAAGACTATTGCAGAGAAATGGATAGCTGGGCTTGCTTATGTTTGCGCCGTGATATCGTTCATCGCCGTCCTCGTCGTTGTTATTGATTACAAATCGACTTGTTACCCAGAGCGTGCCATCGTGTTCATCTCAATATGTTACGTATTTTTCGCCATCTCGTATATCGTCCGGATTTTAATGGGGAGAGAAGCAATTAGCTGTGGTACTGATATGGGAAGCAAGTATGTGTTACAAGATGGATCGGGAAATATTGGCTGTGCCACCACTTTCCTGCTTGCTTATTGCTTTTCGATGGCGCAAAGCCTTTGGTGGGTAATGCTTACACTTACCTGGTTCCTCAGCGCAGGTATGAAGTGGAAATTAGAAGCAATCAAGTCATGTTCGGTCTATTTTCATGTTGTTGCTTGGGGAGTACCCTGTGGAAAAACGGTCATCATTCTTGTTCTACGGAAAATTGATGTAGATGAATTAACTGGTTTATGTTATGTCGGAAATCGCTTTGAAAACTTGGGAGCTTTACGAGGATTTATCGTTGGCCCATTGTTTACTTATTTGATTATGGGGACCACGTTTCTGTGTGCTGGCTTTGTTGCCTTATTCAAAATTCGACCTGTTTCATGTTCTAGTTCAGAGAACGTATCTGAGTCCAAACTTGATAGACCATTATTACCGATCGGCATTTTTGCTGCCTTACACACACTTTTTTCTACTTTTATTCTCGCCAGCTACTTTTACGAGTATGTGAACAAAGAAAGCTGGTATACTAACCGTGCCTCAAGTGGGCCGAATTTTGAAGTATTTTTATTACGACTGATCATGTATTTTGGCATAGGACTTCTATCGAGTTTATGGATCTGCTTTTTACATACGCCCAGGACGTGGCAACGATTAGTTCGAAAATTAAAAGAAGCGAGGCGTTCTGAACCATTACCTCAGCTTGAACCTTTAAATAAAAGCAACAATGAAACCTCGCTGTAACTCAGCATAACTAATGCCATCAAAATTGTTTCAATTTACGACGTTAAGAGAGATTCTTGAACGACGTTGCGAAGATCGAGTTCCAACCAGGTTAAGTCCACCTATTTGTGGCTTGAAGAGATTAAATATTCATGTCGATTGCTGCGAGGAAAAACTTGGTCAAGCGCTTTCGGTCACTGTTAAGACATCGTCTCGTTGAGACTGAGCGCTTTTTGGCCATCTTTTGATGGAAGACAAGTTGATGAAAACGACGCGTGACACTGCGACGAAAAAGCGCTCAACGTGTTGCCCTCCACTGTGGTATTGTCATGTAGATGGCTTACTCGTTTGATTTCTGTGTTTGAGTTGGGAATTATCATTACCAGGCTAAATCTTCGTTGTGGGATATGTTAATTGAATAGGAGCAAATCTTGCCAATGGTAACTAGCAACAGGTTTTATTTCTCGACATTTGTCAGTATGCAACAATGAAACTATTTCAATTCCAACTGCGAAATCCGGTCAGGGAGAACGGGGCTCGTCATGCTTAGGCCCTGGAGTAAACAGAGGACGGTGCAGTTGAGGGCGCACACTGCCTTGTTTTGTAGAATAAGATCGAAGTTTTATTTGAATATGAAAGAGCTGTATTGACTGTGTGCTTTTCTTGTTATTGTCATGGCGGTTTTTAAACTTGGCTTGTTATTCAAACTGCACTACATTTGAATAACGTCCATCGATCAGCGTTTCGCTTAATTTGGTGCATTGTTTCATTGACTTGACAAGCTTCGCTGGTTATGATCGGTACTAGCGAATTTAGATCTGAAGAAATTCTACTGAGTGTGAGGTGATTTAACTCTTGGCTCAGGTCATTGTCCATTCTTGTGTACAATCAGTTAGCTGGCCAGCGCAAGAAGTCAAATTTCTTCAGAGCCAAGTCGCTAGGAAGGTGAATGAATTAAGTAAAAGAGGTGAGAAAAGTGTTACCCTCTTCTTCAAACGACAGAGAATGGTATGATTATGTAAGTGGTATGAAATTGAATGCAAGTAGTTATATCTGGAATGTGTTTAAGGGCAAATCGATTTCCGATCGTTAGTCGACTGACATTCGAGACAAAATCTATGAGGATGACAGGATGCGATAGACACAGCGATGAATAAAAGACCACGACTCTGGTTGGGATTACCGTAAGTGGCCCGGCAGCGGGTTTCCGCTCCATGTTATTGATAAAGACGTACAAAAACCTTGATATTTTGACTGACTGAGATGAAGAATCTGGAGCTTGTAGTGGAATAGAAGTGGTTCTGTAGGCCTAATGATTACAAAAGTAGAGTAGACCGTGATGATGTGGTGTTCTGCGAACACTTCAAGGGTTAACAGCCATCGCCTTTCAGTTACACCTATGCAGTGTGAGATCTTTGTTCAAATGACCAGCTCTTGCTTGGTTTAGCAAGTATCTCTTGTGTGGCATAAAGTAAGAAGTCAATTTGGCAAAATCATCCGTTAAGATGATGTCAGCTGTCTGGCAATATGATGAGGCCTTGGTTCAAACCAGACGACATTGTGGTCCAGAAGTACAGTGACGACTATTACAATCAAATAGTCTGCTTGGGCGAGTCAAGCTAGCTTTTCTGCAAATCTTTAAACTCCACAGTTTAGAGATTTGCAGAAAAGCTAGCTTTTATCTCCAAACACCAACACCTAGAAGGGGCTTTTTCCCGGGGGACTACTACAAGCTAGAAGAGTTGAATGGCGTACTAGCAGACTGAAAGACGAGTAACACTTTTGACTTCAGAATACTTATTTTACACAGAAAAGGGCACAGTTGGTGTAGCAGACAAATATGATGGTCACGTTTTGCGGTTCACAGAAGTAAATGAAATTAATTTGTTACGACCAACACGGTTCAGTGAAGGTGCAAATTCTAACGGTGGTCGTTGTGGCTTCGTAAATTTCGTGATGTTTATTTGTGGTCTTTACGTGCCTTTTGTTGTACCCTTTACGCTTTCTCTTATTTTCCTGTGTCTTGTGGGTTTTTACGTAATTATAATTTCATGATTGTTACTTTCTGAAAGTCCCCTTGCTCTCTGTACGTCCTGGGATGTTACTTGGCTTGTTTCTTGAAGTGCAAGCAAACATCAGCAGATTACGAGTTTGAGTCAGGGTGATCCGTTTCTATCCTAGACATTGTATATTTGCAAGCACTTAGTCCTGCTGCGGGAGAGTGCGTTTCTAGTGACCCTAATATTTTGAAAATTAATAAGCTGAACAGAATAAACATCGTATTTTCCATTTTTGATGACGTTCAAATAGGGGTCTAATTAGAGAGTGTGTTTTGTTGGGGGTGGGTTCCGTTATTTCCTCTTTACTTATAACAGTGAGTTTAATTGAACAAGGGGCCTGTATTGTTTGAGAAAGTATGGTAACATTGAAAAGGCAGCTGTCAGCTTTTACTATGAGAAGTCCATTGTAGCTAGTCCAATGTTACTAGGAAAGGCATGAGTGACACATTTCGGCATAGAAAAGTGGCATAAAAAGCTGTATTACAACACGTCCACAAGGATGCACATTTTAGGTGTGGTCGGAAAAAGTTACAATGCTTATTATGGGTCATATAGGTAAGCAAACCTTTCGTGTCCAGAGGAACAAGTGATCAGCACTCAAGAGGGACTAAGTAGAATATCGAGGATTTCTATTTTGTTTACACCTTATTCATGTTGCTGTTTGTTTCCTCTGTGCGTTGCGAATAAGGTACAAAGGAGGGAGCTATTTATTTTTGCGATGAGTACCTTGCTCAAATTGAAAAGGCAGTCTTGGCTGTAGAGGTTGAAAAGGGCTATCTTAAAAAATTCCAAGAGACTTAAACCAATATTCGATAGTGAAGGGTTGCATCGCGACGACATTCTTCACGATTATGCCGTAAGTTGACTCTTCTGGTGGTTGCTACCAGTACGATGGAAAAGGAGGAAAACGTTACCTGATAACCAATTTGCGGTGGTGACAACCTTCCATTATTTACATATTTCAGTGGATCAATGTCTTCATTACCTGTTGATGTTTTTGTCTGCATTGATTGCCACAGTCCTCACTTACACTGAGCTGTCTCTGGCGTTTCTGGGCCTTACTGTAATCCATAAACCAAACTATATCGCCTTTGTACTCTTCTTTGAGGGAGTATTGCGCGCCATTGTAGATTTTGTCTTGTGCACGAGTCACTAGTCGCTGTACAATTTCGGCGAAATGGGAAGCGGTTCACGATCGTTACTCGTAATTTGCGAGCGTTGTGCACAGCAGAAGTTTTGAGAGTTAGTGTGAATCATATCCCCGATTAACTGCACAGGTCAATTTACGTCTTGTGCTTTGTGAATTGCAATGGTTGACGATGAGGATTGAAACTAGTTAATCAAATGGTTGGTCCTTCTTTTCCGCTAGTCAAGAAATCGTGAAAGCAGTTTTCAATGCTGTGAGTGTAGATGCTAAACGCAATTGCTTTGCATGAGAATCGTCGAAAGGGGACGCTAATGTTGCTGCTGATGCTGGTGCCATTACAGCCCGTCTTTTTTCCGTTGCTTTTTGTTTTCAGAGGATTAGACTGCATTTGTTAATGACAGTTAATGCTCAGATGGTTTTCGAAAGTAAGTTGGCAGATTAGCCAATGTCGGTGCTCAGTGCACGTTATGCAGTTTGAAGAGTAAGGTTAAGATTGCCCGATAGTCTAAATAGTGAAACTATCACTGAAATATATTTACAATCTTTCGTCACGTAATTGCACGATGCAACCATTAGTGGGCCAGAATGCACATTGGAATAAATGACCACCAGCCAAGCTTACAACTTAAATAATTTACTTAAAAGGGGATGCGCTTGCGACTGGTTTTTTTCTATTATGACAAGTTATAACTCTTGCTGCAGTGCAACCATAGTTTTATTACCAAAAACTAAGTTCTTGCGATAATCGCAGCCTCTTTAATCTTTACAATTCACAAGTAGTAGTGGTTCTTGCGCGTTTTGTGATTTGATTCACTGGGACGTTAGCTAACTTAAAACAGTGCTTAGACTTGTTAGAAATCCAATCGTTATGTGTTCCTCGCTAGCCTTCGGGATTTGAGTTGACATCCTCATAGCTAAATTCACAGTAAGATTTTTCCAATGTTGACAGCTTTCTATTACCTGCAGAGACCAATACGAAGACTGAATTTTGACCTTCGGCCAAGGAACCTCATTCACAATTATGGTTTCTCGGCTGGGGACCTGCAGTTTAATTACAGAATGATTAAAATAGTTGCACACGTGAACATGAGGTCAACATCGATTGTTGATGGGTAGGCATGCCGAAAATCATGGTCACTGGGGCAGGTGACTGGTTAAGTCGGTGGCTTGTATTGAGGGTACCTTGAATAGACAATACTGATGAGGTGTGTGGTGCTAATTGCTATCAGTACCAAGCCTCTAATGAGTGGATAATTGCTGCAATACCAATTCCAGTGCTTTCCTATCTATTTTGAGATTGCTCCTAGGAAATACGCGGAACCCTATATGATCGTAATTATAACTAAAAATAATAATAACAAAAATTAATAATAATAATAAATAAATAATAACGTGAAAGGAAGAAAGGACGCGGATTCATGAAAAGAATGAAAAAGCATGGCACAAAATGTATTGTGTCTTTTTGTAAAACACTCTCTGATCCTCGTGAAACATTCGGTTGTTGCGTATTATTTAAATAAATAATTTTTTTTTATTAAATAAATCCCTCATCAGAAAAGTTTTATCTGGACTGTTGACATGAGGTGTCTTAAACCCCCAACTGACAAATTTTGGCAGT
>JANTCA010002974.1:0-11038 GCA_024741275.1 Chironex yamaguchii | reverse complement strand
ACAAGATATCTTTAACAGTGTTAGTGAGCTCCGACTTGTGAACCTGGTTAGACATTTCAAAGTCAAAATAACGACCCCAATAACCAAAAGATTCTCCCTGTGTAACAGTTGGGATAGGCTTATTATTGAGAAAACGTTTTGGCTGAAATTGAACAGACCTTGTTATAGACGCTTTTACGCCAAATGTTACACATTTGTCTACTCTAATGATCATTGCAGCCCAATAATAATAATATTAATATTAATAATAGTAATAATAATAATAATAATTTTTAAATGTCATTGCCATAAATTTGAATTCCTTTCAGAAGACAAAAATACCTTTTTATATAATAACACTTATAATTCCACACTGTTTTCTCCTGGCAAATGTAGGGACAGCGAGATTAATAATGGAAGTATAAACGTACAACATTAACTGCATTCAATGTTGCATAGTCATCTATGACTGGTCTTTATATACAGAAGGACTAAACATACGAACTCGCAACCACTGTTACAAACCTTCAGCAGGTCTCCAATCGTACTGTCATATCATACGATAATTGATAGCAACAAATACCTCTAATTAACCGGAAGAATACACTTCGATTAGTTTAGCAAATAATTGATGTCCTTCCAATTTTCAAAAGTACTGTTCCTTAAAATCATTGCTGAATCATCACTATTACAGATATGTGCAAACTCTTTGGAGTAGCAAAGGCATCAAACTTGAGATTACTGCGTGTCCTTGTGCTGTTAATTTTCATCTATGGCTGTGAATAATGGACATTTACAACTGACCTACAATACCGCATCCAGGCAGCAGAGAGGTGGTGCTACAGTAGAGTTCTCCACATCTCATACAATGAACATATTACCAACAATTATACACAAGGTGTCACAAGCAATCAGTCAATTGGATGACCTCCTTGCTGTTGTGTTACAAAGGAAACTTCGTTAGTATGGTCACGTTATGAGATCTAGCTGCCCTGCGACGACCACCAAGGTAGGAATTGTACCGGGTGGGAGGACAAGGAAGCGCGAATCAAAGAGATGGGAAGACAGTATCCCCGAATGGACAGGCGTCAGCTTAGCCGAGGCACTGGCAGCATCAGAAGTCAAAGACCGGTGAAAGAGGATTGTAAGGCAGTCACCTGTGAAGTCCCTGTGCCCACTTTGAATGGTTTCGGGACAGATAGAAATAGAGATGGATGGCAAGTGATGAAGCAAATTTAATTTCAGTTGAAATTATTAAAAGATTCGAAGGAAACTATTGTAACAAATACTTTCTGAAGAAAGTTCCAGACTCTTGGCGTTGTAGTATTACTATACTTTACTTGCATACCTCTTGCCCAATATTGGTGTAGAGAGTTCCTTTCCTGGTGTTGGATTCTACGAATATGCAAGTGTAGATATCAGTGTTAGAACAAAAGAAAACAGTAACGTTCACTCTAGTAAACTTTGCAGCCAGGGGTATAGATATCAACTTTATTTCCAGAAATCTATCCACTGCATTGACAGAGCATACTGGCAGCACAAGAAATCGAATGAGCAGTTGCTTTGTTCATAGAATCTTGCAATACAGATGCAATAGCATAGATGAGCAAGAACATCACTTTACATGGAACAATCAGATCGTTATGCTGGCTAGTAACAACACAGGTTCTATACTAAATATGAAGAATGGACACACTTAACCGATTGCGAGAGAACATGGATTGGAAATGAGATGCTTCATGACAGTGGTCCCCAACCTTTGGTGTGCCAAGACCGATTTCAAAGTTTCGAACTTTCTGAGGACCGGTGCATGGATAAATGGCAGATTTACAAATTAAAACTTAAACATCAGGTCGTTATATTTGAATTAGTTTAGGTTCTTACAACAGCCAGATTTCAAACCGAAACGGAAACGAGGCCGAAAATAAGTGCAAAAAAATAATGCTGTCATCCCACGGCCCGGCAGGAAATTCTCTATGGCCCGGTACTGGTCCACGGCCCGATGGTTGGGGACCACCGCTACATGGAAACCATGAAACATCTTGTTTTGAGAGAGAAAAGGAGGGAGAGGAGGAGATAAAAATAATGAAGTCGGCACCTTGATCAGCCTCCTTGCTATTGTGAAAGTCAAGAATTTGAGACAGTGCGATCTTATCACGAGATCATCCGACATTGTGATGACCAGCTTCAGAGACGCTGTACCAGGCGGGAAGAGACCAGGTAAACTAAAGAAATGCAACTTCAAAAAGTGCACAAGTCTGTCCCTTGCCGTAACTCTGACGGTAACATAGGATAAGAACAGATAGAAAATGGCTGTCTGGTCGTCTATGGTATACCAAGAGACAGCGAGTAGCTATTCGAGGTAACAACAAGAAGAATCCTTAGATTGTCAATGTGCTCTGTTTTAGTTCTTCCATCAGTGCTTCCATCAGTTGTCTTTTATTAACTTACAATGGTACAAAATCACCAGAGGAAGCGCATCACTATCCATGTTCCATGTGCATTGGCAAGAGTGTTATTCTAAAATTATCATGATTACTTTAGTTTGGCTCTGGCTGAATGCAAAAAATTTGTCAAACTGCATAGCTGTCTGGCTACTGTTTTCGACATGCGCAAATAAACCCCAGATAAATGATTACGTGAAGCTTTGAGTACATGAGACGCTAACCACTATAGATTGGGGCTTCCAAGAAGAGATACATTACGTTCCAGACTGTGTTGTGTTCAATTGTGAGCCCGACTTAGATTCCCCAAGGTAGTATTATTACTCAATTTATGTCTGCTACCCCGCCCCCCCCCCTCGACTCAAAAGTAAAACACACCTGTATACAAAGTGAAAAAGCAATTTGTCGAAGCCTATCCTTCAGGTCTCTATAAGACAAATGCGTCAAGAAGGTTTTAATCAAACTTTGCAAGGATATCTTAGACAAAACTCTACACAATGATAGTCTTATCTCACAATTTTCAAGTTAGTTGACATACTCACATACTGTTGTAATTGATATACCAGGTGGAAAACTTTATCTACTAATGACTATAACAACCAGACTGATAACTATTTGAACTTTGCAAACAATTCTCGTAAGGTTTGGTCTAGCACTTTTGACATCTATAGAGAAGCAATTGTGCTAACCATTAAATACAGAAATATAAGACAATATAAGCACTAATTAGGAAGACAGGGCGTCACATGTTGTTTACCAGTTTAAGTGTAAGCTGCAAAACTGCTTACATAGGCCAAACTATCACCACTGGTATGTGCGACACTCAGACGATGCTGGCACTTCTGCCATGGCAGGGAAAAATTTGTCTAACCCTTCTTTTTCTCTTGTTTTGGAACATTTATGTTCCTCAGGACATGATTATTACTTTGAAGGTATTTTAATTTTATCTTCCTCTCCTTTTCTTAATTACCTATTTATGAGAGTTAGCTAAACAATAACCTTAAATAAACAATAGCCAAACCCTACACCTCTATTTTTTAATCATTGTTTGATTGTGAATCCCATTTGAAACCCTATCTTCTGCCTTGTGGATCACATACCATAAGATAATATAAAACAGAAGTCGTATTCGTGTGCGGGTATCTTTATATATACATATTTTTCAACGAGGAATGAAGAAGGAAAATTTACAGAAAACAAGGATATTAATACTCAGAACAATTTGTATCAGGACATCACTAGAAAAATCTAGAAAAGACATTTAAGTCAGCACTCATGATGCCTACGTGTGCTGAGTGTGTAGGACTGATGGTTTTGTTGAGGAAAGCTGAGTCACCACAAAGCTCCCCCCTATAGAAGGAGAGGAAAATGAGTGAACAATATATAAATGTCCAAAAGTCCATAACTAAACATAATTTTAAAAAACCATCTGGAAAGTTCACTCTACGACCAGAGCAAGTTGTCCAAATTTCGGGCGGAGATGGGCCCTGTGAACAATGACATCAGTTGTAGTGGGTGTTGTTGTTGAAGCGCCAGGAGAAACATTTTGCAGAGAATCGAGCGTGTTCAAGAAAGGAGGTTTGAGACGATCTATTAGTGAGACATTGTTCGATTTTCCGTAAAGGTCTAGGTTGAAGAACTAAGGGTCCACGGTATGGAGGTTGAAGAGGTTACTGACGGAACATTCTCTGATGAAGACGTACATGTTGATAGAGGTGCATGCATTATACAGCTTGAAGTACGGGGTGAAACATTGGGAAGAGAAGCCATAAATTGCCGTAAGTGATGGACATAAGTCGCGGGGTCTAAAACAGCAGAAGTAGAACACGGCGGAACAAAGTCGTTTGGAAGACGCAGCGAAGTACCGAAAACGAATTCAGCAGGGAAGTGTAGTACACATTGCAAGTAAGTTAAGTGAAAGAGTTTGTGTCCAGTAAGAACGATCAGGTTGAGCTTTTACGGAGGCCTTAAGTTGACAATGAAGGCCTTCCACTAAGCCATTGGTAATAGAATTATAAGCTGTGGTGCAAATGCGTTCAGAACTAGAGGTAACCACTTCATTGGGGAAGAGGTCTAACAAGATCCAAGAGAATGTGGTCAAAATGAGCATTAGGGGAGACGAAAGCACCGATGGTGATGGTGTGTCATAAAACTTTGGCTTGCTTACAATACAGAGATGCCCTAGTGCACTGTTGTATGTCTTTGTCCATGCTGGGCAACACAAAGCACTTGGAGAAATGTTTTTATGCGGCACCGATTCCAGGGTGGGCCAATGAGTCGAGGGTGTGGAAAATTTGCCGGCAAAACGTACGTGGAACATACGAAAGAGGGTGCCCAATAGAAGAATAGCACATGAGGCTGCTGGATGATGATGGGAGAGGAAATTCACGGAGTTGAAGAGATGAAGACTAGTGTAATTGAGGAAGTTCATCATCTCGTTCCTGGGCAGAAGCACGTGATAAGGGAATTGATTGTTATTTGTGAAAGAGCATCAACATCACTTTTTTTTAGGAAATGCCTCGATTATGCAATTTTCAAGTTGTTTTCAAAAAAGTGGTTGCCCTCGACTTTTTCTCTCAAAAATGTTCTAGCCCCCCTCCTTTCTTCCCCTTCGTTCCTCCCTTCCCTCACCATACCCATTTTTACCATCAAAAAGATCTTTTCCTAATCCTTGATAGACTTGGCCCAGGATTCCAGCTAATTTTGACCTGTCCCTAAACAATAAACAGGGTGTCTTAACAAGAGGCATCTGATTCAAATTTTCAAATGAACGTGCCTCACCCCTTTGTTTATTCGAATCTACAGAGTAAGAAAGAAATCATTAATTCACTTTTTAGATCGGTTTTTTCATAAAGATAATTCGATAAAATACATGACCAACAACCCCTAGTTATCGTCAATGATAATTATTAATTATAATTATTAATGATAATTATTCCATCATTTTCTTGGCTAAAATTTCAGTTTGAAAGATCATACAGATTTCGAGATCCAATGGTGGTTGGTACCACCCCAATTCCCCTTCCCCCTTTAGCAAAGGGTGACCAGGAAGGGTAGTGTTCCTGGGTTAACATATTCCCGTCAAGTGAGACCCTCGGGTTTATTGAGCATTTTGTCTGTTTCAATCGGTGCTGGAGAGTTTCGAATGAATGTATAGTCTATTTTTAACTCCATAAGACTCGTGCAGATAGCATTATGCTAGAATTGTAGAAAGAAAAACAGGAAGAAAAAATTTTGATTTGGCATGCGCGAAATTTAATGGGAAGCTACACACAATAGCTGCGCGAAAATTAATGGGACGAAAAATAATGGGAGCGAAAATATATGGTGCGCGAAATTTAAGATGAGTAAGGATACCTCAATCGCTGGAAACAAAGATGGTAGCTCAACTTGTGAAAGAAACTGCAATTTAAACAAAGGTAGCAGCAGAAGTATTAAAAACAATCACCTTCAGAAGCAAAATCCGAGAAGTTTGTTACTCGCGGGTGCGTGATGGGAAGAGGGTCCTAGTAGTTGGGGGTGGGTAGGATTTTTTTAAAATTAATAAACGGGTGTTATTTAACCAGGGGATGGTGGGAAATCGTCCTGGTCATCATGATTGACATGACTCTCGAACTACCATTAGCTACATATCCTTCGTGGGGTATTTTATATGTTTATTTTTCCTCTTTTCGTTGCAATTCACCTGGATGAGAGTACATTTTACCAAAACATCATATTCCAACTTGCATTTCACACACAACTGTACCAGCGCGTCTTTTTTCAAAGTAAACTTCCCTTTTTCAGCAAGCGTAAAATTTCGATCCATCATCATGACTTTTCTTATGTACAACTAAATTGGCATCTTTTCGAACTAACAAAACTTACAAATTTCTCCAACTTATAGATGATATGGGCGCTTGATACGTTGACTAAAACTAATAAACGGAGAATCTTGATATGGTCACAAGAGAAATTGTGATCGAAATAAGCAATAACCACCGACCTGGAGATGTATAGAGGAAATAAACAATTACCATGGAAATCGTAAATATAGCAAATTACTGCGGAATTCGCGAATTTCCCCTTGGAATTGAACAATTCTGTGGACATTCGAAACTACAGCGGAAATCAGAAATTATTGCTGAAATTCACTTTAATGTGAAAATTGTGTATTACCACGGAAATTAGAAATTACAGTGGAAATTTGAAAATTACCATTAGCCTAAAACATTACTGTGGAAATCCAACATCACCACTGAAAAGGTTTGAAATTTGAAAAGGGTCGATTTACCAAAAAACCGATTTGAGTAATCGTGAGAGTTGAAACTTTGCGACATGGACTAGTAATACTTGAAAGCGTTTCCCTCGATTTGTCATTTTACAGGATAACGGTACTTTCCCAACAATTAGCCGACTCACGCTTTATTTGTACGTTCAAACACGTCAATAGAACATAACATCAAGGTGAATGTTACAAATGATATCATATGCGTATTTAGAGATCTGAATTGAGTACTCTAAAAGCTAATTGTGTTTTTGGATACAGGTATATGCCATAGATATTAAAGGTCCTTTTATATCTATGGTATATGCAAGTTAAACACCAAATGATTACTGTCATGATGCGCCTGCAATGATTTCAACTGGGATACATCAAACGTTAGGTAGAGGAAAGAATCTGATATTGCAGTATTCGCCCAAAGTTTGCTTATGGACGATTCTTGCTCACTGCAATAGATCAAGCCGACTGTCTTTCTTGCACCAACTGGTATTTCACCTGACAATTTTTATTTACTGATAACAAACATGAAAAAAACCGCCCCAGAAACAAACAAAGACAAAAAATAACATACATTGCGCAGTGGTTGAAAAGCCAGGATATCAATAGCCGTGGGTGCAAACGTAAATCGACTGGCTGAGTTTTCATGGGCCGATTAGCAGTTATTCGATTTTGTAATTTCGCTACTGATAAATTGTATCTGAATAGATAATAATGCGGTGTACTAGTCGTCTCTTAAGGGAGACAAGATTAATTCCCATGTGGTAATCTGTAATACTGCATAGCTCAATTTTTACATTTACAAGTTAAGACATTTGGCACACGTCTAGTCGATGTGTGTTCGTCCTGTTAGGGCGGATACTGAGCCACAAGCGGTGGGTCCAAGCTGATGTCCTTAGGTGTTGTCTCAGGACGTCTATTGCGCAAGCGCACTTAGCAAATTATTAACAAACCAAGCAAAGATGGCGAGGTGATATGGACGCAAGTCACTTTGTTTCTTCGCTCAGTCACCTACGACATCTTAGCGCTTGTTGCATTGAGTAAATTGCGTTTAACGACAGAGTAATTAACGGTTTCTATGTAAAACTTTAACAGTGGGTCATGGCCCTTGTTACTGTTCAAAGGTCACCATCGATTGGAGGTATCGGTGACGATGTGGTGAGTTGATTTTTACTTAAGCCTTCTATTTATTTGTTTCCCTGTAAGGAATTTTTGCATTTCCCTGGCATTTTCATGTGTAAAACGTTTAACTGTTGTGGAGTACATGGCTACCACGCGTATTATTAACGCGTTGTCAGCGAATGAGCAGTTTTGCTGATGGACACGACCTGTTTTATTGTTAAGGAATGTAGATGTAGAAATAAGCACTAGCAAGTTGTGTCGCTAATGGTCAAGACCAGGGCATTTGATTTCGTCAGCTATTGAAGGGTCGTGGTGATAAGTCAGTCTGAGGAATGTCAATGAGGTATCAGTTTGTTGATTGGATTCATGTTAACGTCGCAATGCAACGCCTCAACAGTGCTTACGTCTGTTCCACAACACAAGTCAGCAGTGAGGAGGTCGTCGACAGGTTTTTATTTCTTGAATTGTATGAGCCATCACGCATGTTACCCCGAACGTGCAAACTTGCTACTTTCATTTCCAATTTATTTACGGAGATTAGTTACTGCCCTCGATTAACTATAACATGAATGTTGTTCATGAAGTGGGTTCTTGCAATAATCCTCACAAAATATTTTGTGATGTCGTTATCGTATCAAGTCAATAGGATTTATTTTTATGGTGACGTGTGACGAATTGTAATGTTTTCACGCACAAAAATAGCACAACACTTTCTACTTCAACAGAAACAGCTGAAGTTGAGCATAATTTTTTCTTGTCACGATAGCATTGCGACAATTTTTATTTGAGATCAGTTATCTTTGGTATAATTGCCCGCACAGTTAATATGTATTGTATGATGGCCGTGATTTTGAATTGGATCAAATATTACAATGGTTTTATGGTTACAGGGCTCTTTGAAAACGAGTGACGCGTGCAACGTAACTCTTTCCGGGGGGTTTAAAAAACAAAGACAAGATTATCTGTATTTTTGTCATTAAGCTACATACATTGTAAATTTACAGTGTGTATGTGTGTGTATTGTTTGTACACAAAATGATAATTCCATCACATGTAAACAAACCTGTGAAAATTGATTTTTGTGCAAGTTACTGGCACTTCGGTTGCCCTCTTGTGTTAGTATGGTATTGTTCAAAGGGTGGAAAATCTCCAATGTGAGCTTTCTGAACTCAGACTTTGGACAGCATTGTCAACATGTATTACACAAATCTTCATGTCATGTTTGTGAAGTATATGTCATTTTGGTATTGTAAAAGAACAGTAGATAGGGCAGCTTCAGTATCCATTCATCCACCTTTCATCCATCATCATTCATCCATCCATCCATCCATCCATCCATCCATCCATCCATCCATCCATTATTTACAGTTGACCTTGTAGCAACTGTCGTTAGTTTGATAGCTTTTGACCAATCTTTTTTCCATTTTGTTTTTTTTGTTTGCATCTTTCTTCCTTAGACCATTCTTTCAAGCTTCCTTCTATGTTTTCTCTGAGGACCGAAAATTGGCTATAACAGAGCTACCAGGGTGACTACATTTAGGTTAGCCAGATTATGTCCATCATGTACTTGGAAAAAGTGCTTTTGCATATGAAGAAATTTGGCAACCTGTTATTAGGAAATCTCTAAGACAGATTTTTTGTTTTTTGGCAAATTGACTAGAAAGTGGTGTTACACACTGATTTTATGTCACTGGCAGATCTCTGCCGTGTTTGAGGACCGAATAGTTTATTGTAATTTCTGATGTAAAAATGGTAGAACCAGAGGGGCATGGGAGGGTATCTAAGGGCAGATTGACACGTGATGTATCATGCTTAGAGGCTGATAGGTACATAACACACTCCTGGAAAGGATGTTTACTTAATCAACCAAAATTCAAGCTGCATATGACTAAATTCAAGGAAATAGTTGCGTGTTGAAAGAACGAAAACTCCAAATTCCTATAGGGAGAACAGGTTAATTTTCACAAGAGTTGTTCCAAAATACACTGGGTGGATTTTTGTTGGCTGGAATTTTTCAGATAGCGTTGTCAACAAACACTCCATTGTATACCATTGCATGTCTAGATAGGTCTACAGGCTCACCTTGATATAATCCATGTATTTTATTTCTTGCATACCCCAATGTTGCATGTATTAACAGTACACTTTACTCTGACAGCCTATCTACACATAACATCTGCCACTAATTGGCAAACACAAATTTTGTAAAAGAAAGCCTATTAGCTTCATGTAAGCCAAACATGCGACTAGACACTGTAGCTTCCTAGTGCCAAACCTTGTAAATGATGAGAGCAACAGCCCTAATCTTGACAGATAGATTCAAGGTGTTATCATAGTGTGAAAAATGACAGAAGATCAGCAGTCAACTCACTAGCACAAAAGTCATATTATGAATCAAGGACTAGGATAATTTTATGATGACTGGCAGCAGATTTATTGCTTTTTAATTGTGAGGATTGGATTGTTGACCACAGGTCTTACGGACAGTTTGAATTACAGTCAGGAGTTGCCAAAATACGGAAAAACATAGATTTCCAGGATGTAGACAAGACAAAAGAGACTGAGGGATAATAACTCAAATGAATACCATCAGGTCTAGTTGCTTAGGATGGATCTCACAGTGCTATAATTGCAGCAAGTTTAGGGGAAATACTGACAGCTTAGTAAATGTTTTGGATCGAAATCTGGAATTGGATGACCAGTGTTATTGAGAGTAGAGTGAAAACAGAACAGCTGAGTAAATATCTTAGCTTTGTTATGTAAAACAGTCTGAACGTGTTCACTATTAGAGAAGTGATGGAAGACATACTGTTACTTCAAGCAGTTTTTATGCTTAGCCAGAATTAATACGAGGAAATGCAAGGAGGATGTGTGGTCTTGAATGTGCTGTCCATAGCTGACTTAACATTATGAATGATAGGTTTATAATGATTGAATCAGGTGTTGAAAAGTTGTTTATTTGCTGTAAAATTGTGACAAAATTAGGAAAAAATGAACCAATGGGCAAAATGTTTTATATCAGGTTAGACAAAAAAGGTTGTGAGTGAGGGTTTATCTGATAGTTATCTATCTATATCTATCTATCCAAGCCCATTGAGATTCCACTGCTGGGCAAAGGCCTCCCTCATGTGCATCCACTCCAGTCTATTCCATGGGATCCTCCTCCATCCCGGTTGAAACTTCTTAATCTCATCTTCCCATCTTGTGAACTGTCATCCTCGCCTTCTCTTTC
>JANTCA010002973.1:0-11039 GCA_024741275.1 Chironex yamaguchii | reverse complement strand
GGCTGGAACATGTTGTTTGATCCTGTCAACCAATCTTTGAGAAGTGCGACCTACATACCGAGCTTCACATCGGCACACAATTTCATATACTACTAAGCTTTTTTTTGTGGTAGGTACACAATCCTTGTGAATGGATGGCAAGATCTTTCTCGTCGTGAAAACAATTCTTGGATTGACAGCAGAAAACCAGAAAACCAGTATTCTGTAGGCAGAAAGAGTTCGTTTTTTCCCTTGGACTCTTCCAATAATGTTTTGTTTCTTCATTTTCTCTTTCTTTGTTTCTCTTCTTGTCTAGGATTGGCTAGTTTTGATACATGTTTCGTATAAATAGGTTGCCATATACATATACTTTACTTTCTGACGTTTCATACTATGAAGAGTGTCAGACGGAAAAAAACTTAAGTATGTTTTTAGCGCAATGTCGCAGATTTTCAAGCCGATTTTCAAGTTTTGTACCACAAAAAGATTGTTCAATTAAATTTTGCTCCTATTAGCCACATCTCATCTCCCTTTTCTTCTTCAAAGGAACTTGAAACTAAACTCAGATCACAACATCAAGCTGATCTGACCTTTCAAATTCAGGCCGGGAAGATTGCTTTGGAAGCTGCCAGAACTGAATCTGAGGAAAAATATACAGCGCTTCTAAATGATTTGCAAATGAAGCACAAAATAGAAAAAGGTAAGTAAAAGATGCCTCTGTAACAGTTTTGGGTAGGGAGGGTTACGTTTTACATGCTACAAAAGTACCTAATGGATAAAGGTTACAAGCCGTTTGTTAGGTAAACCTTGATTTGAGGACCTTGTGAAAGTGTCAAAGTGTTAGGTCAGTAGTGAACTGTCTTGATGGAGTGGTCATATCGCGCTTGGTAAATTGGGCTACTGGACACAGACAATGTTGTTCGCAGAGTGTGTTTGTCTTTAAGCCTACGGCGTCAATATGTTGTAACAGTAGTATAAAAAGTTAGACAAAAACCCTTTAGTACAATGCGGTTTGACAAAAACGTACCAAGAAAAGAGACGTTACTGAAGAAGCGTGGTTTAGAAAACGTAGGGATAGCAAGAGAAATAGCAAGATCATATTTGGACATAGGAATGGAAAATGATTTAAGAAATGAGTGAAACTCTGATTTAAGGCGCCAAGAAAGCTAATTAGTAGTAGACATGTCAGAAAGTAGAAAAATTTACATAAAATCGAGACGATAGAAAGTAAGCGTTTGATAAGGGTGAGCTCCCTTCGCCTTCTTGTCTTAAACTACTAATGTCTCGGGTTCGAGCCCGTTGCCAAACCCTTTTTTACACTGCAGCTCTTTACCTCGCTGTTCGTTACTCATAAACATTTTTATTAGAACATTTTTCACCCGCACACGGTTGACGCCACTATCACGGTGCAAGCTACTCCTTAATCAATGATTTAATTAACCCCTTATTTAACTTGTTTTACTTTAAACATGATTAATGTTACTTATCACTTTGCAGACGGCAGTACGTCTATGGACGTGACCACAAATTCCTTCCATAAGTGAATTTGATGCAAGATTCCCTGGTTCATGACTCCACTTGTTAACCAACTTTGTCATTACTGCCGGCCTTAGGTATAATTGTGCAGCACAAAGTTTTTTAGCTGTTAAGGATGAGTCACTGTAATCCTAGAATACTAGGTATATTGAAACAATTTATTTTACTTTGAGCAGAGTAAAAGCCTCTGACGTATTTGCTAGTCGAAATTGTAGATGACAGTAAAAATAAATCAATTTTTATTTCATTTGTTATAGATGCTCTTCGGGAAGCTCTTTATTTACAGCAACAAGAGGAAATTGAACAAGTCACAAAAGATCATGATTCAAAAATGGAAGGAGCCAAGAAGCAACTCGAACGAAGTATTGAACTAAGAACAAAGGAGGTACAGTTTTATTCTCATTTTTAAGGGACACCTATGTGTGAAAGACCTTTCAGGAAATTATATTTCCACAACTTTGCATGTGCCACTAGTCACAGTTACAACCAGCAAAAACTTATTTCGACGCATCTATTTTGACTTAAGCAAAAGATAAGAATTAAACCTTGCACGTCAGAAAGGAGGATCTTTATCAGACGTTGCCCTATATCGATAAACTTCCCCTCTACTGTTGGATTCATTATGGTAACAATTTTATTGTTTTTGCTTGTCATCTGCATTAAACAATTTGGTTTACAAAGCTATTTTAACCTGGGTAAAGACTTTTGTGTCACTTTGTCCCGTCGCTTTTTTGTAAAGCTTGGCAAAGATGAAACATGTCTTGCAAAAAAAAGACAAAAGTTAAATGTTGGTAAGGCAACATCAATCAAAATTGTGCTTTGACTAACATTGTTGGGAGTGGAAAATTTCAGGTTCATGAAGGCTTGGCTGGAATATTGTTACTGTAACGAATGTCCAGGAAAACCTTTGCAAACTGTCTAACAAAGCATCTCCTAATTATGGTATCACCCGATAAGCTCAGTAATTTTGCTATATACTCCAGCACTTTTAAGAATTTGTTTATTTTACATGATTGTGAAAGTCAAAAGTATTACATAATAAACCTTGTAGTAACCTAACGTTAGCAGCTGCAGAGTTTTCCGTTAAAAATGAAGTTTTGTTGCGAAAACGTAACTTAAAGTACCCAAATCTGCTAAGTCTAATACAAGATAGCATCTGCTCTACCAGTTGTAGTTTGAAACTTAGTTTTTGAAAGAGAGGTACGTCATGTAGCGATAAATATATATTGAAAACAATGAACTGTTTGATAGAAGTGAATCGTAAAAGGAAAGTTGTTAAATTTCCTTGGGTATTTGGAGCAAGTTGTGAAAGCCCGACTGTGTCGCTCCCACAATTAAACTGGAAATTTTAAAACAGATATCCTTAGGTATAGGAGTTATGTAGTTGGGCTAATTGGTACAAAAGTTTGCATAATGTACAAAGGATATGGGCCGAGTTCTCCGTACCCAATTGTTGTGAATCACTTGTTATAATAATCCCGTTTGGATCCGACCCAGAAGGGCCACTTATTAACGGCTTGAGGGGAAATCAAAGGAAAACAGATTAAAAAGACGGTGTTATGTCCAACAAGTACGATGTATTTTGACATATTTTAAAATTTTTCTGTTTTCTGGATTTGTTACCACATTTATTATTACATTTTTGAAGCAATCAATCCTGGAGCGTATTTAATAGTGTTTTAGTATTAACTAATTTTGTTTCCTTAGAAGTGAGCGAAAGTTTCACCTTTCTCTGCTGATCACCGTGTATAAATTGCATGTTAATATATTAAGATTTTTCTGAACCAGTTCTTTAATTTTCTTGTAGTTTGAAGTACACTCAAAGAAGATCGAGGAACTGATGGCCTCGATCAAGGAGAAAGAAACTCAGATCGAAGATTCGGAGAAGGAAATAAAAAGACGCGATGATAACATTTTGCAATTGAACAGAGAATTGGAGACAAAAGTAGAGGAAATAAGATTAGTACGTCGGGAATGTAACAATTTATGGAGGTAAAACATTGTTGATTTGGCTTTGGTGAATGCACGAACATATTAAGTTTGTGGTATGCAGGGCTTGAATCGTCAAAAAAATTTATGGCAATCTTTGCTCTGCAGTTTGATTCTGATTAGCTATTAAAAGTTTTGATTAGCAAATTGCAAATTTTGCCTGAAAGATTGTTTGCGTAAAAATCAATGCTTTAAATGAGCTTCAGCCTTCTGTATCGCAATTTTTGTAAATGGCTTACAATAATGCATTCCGCTAGTGATGTTTGCATTGTATATTGCAAAGCGATACTCAGTTTTCGAGCCCTAATATGCAAACTATAGTATCAAGGGCTACTTTCGTGCTTTGCCATTCTTTTAAAATACTAATTTGACCTTATTTGACGTATGAAGACATAAAGTTTCTTATTTCAATAGTGTTTATGAAAATTTTGAGAAGGAAAACAGTAAGACGGGTGCACATCAATGGAAATTTATAGCTAGTTCATTTTTGCCATGTCATGTCAATGCTACCTATCCTTAGTATGCATCAACATGAAATGTGGTGGAATTCTTGTTCTCCATTTAGCTTCCAATGCCTATAAGTGAACCATGAGTAAAACAGGTAACACTACTTTTGCTGTAATTCTCAAGGATATGTACAGCAGTATTTTTGTAAACATATTGAAGAACTATTCAAGTCTCTGTTGTGCCTAACGGACGATGTTTACAATGACCGTTGCCTTCATTATTCAGGAAGAAAGAGCAAATGCTAGCGAAAGCTCACCGGGACGAGGTTGATTCTCTCACTGCAGACCATCTCCGAGAACAACAAAAGCATTTGGCTGAATTTGGTAGAAGTCGGGAATTGCTGCAAGAGAAAATTACCGCACTGCAGTTGATGTAAGTTAGCTATGAGCAAACTCCAATTATATCTTTGCTTGATGTTTTCGAAAAGATATATGTAAGGAACGAAATATTTCATGTAACCGTTGCAAGGTTGATTCTGTGTAGCTGTTTCTTCAGAAATTGGAATGTACCGGGTTCTAAGCGAGACAGTACTGTCCTGCATTTGTGGGGGTTTTCCGTAAAAAAATAACTCTATTTGTCCCTAATTAAGACAGTGCAGTTATGTATCAATGTGTTTCAATGAGCCAAGTACTCTGTTTAGGCCTTACACAAGACAGTACAGACAGTAAAGCAGCTATGTGTTTCCAGCTAACAGTGTCTTGAAAAAGTTTCCTAACAGTGCAAAACTTAAAAATTGTCTTCAGTAAAACTGACATCTATAAAGCTTTTCGTCTGACACTGATCACATAGATTCGACAGAATACAGTGACAGAAAACATAGCTGAATTTGTAGTGTAAGGTAGAAAATCGACTAATAAGAAAGCAATGAACCAAGTAGTGGGCGAGAAAAGACAAAGAGAGAAGGCACAAAGGAAAGAAAGAACAAGAAAAAAACGTAAAGTGATAAGATAACGGCCAAGTCAAACTAGTTGAACAACCGGACGGGAACCACAAATTACTTCTCTCGACACAGGCTAGGCTTACGCTTCCGAATGTAAAGCGCCTTCAAAACACCAAGATGAAATTGTGATCTTGTTTTAGCAACCACCGAAAACAGGTCATCAGTATACACCTCGGCGCAGGATGGACCAGTTAGAAGATGTTGTCCTAAAGAAGAGTCACAAGGCAAGATTTACAAAGTCGCAGGGGTTGCCGGTGGACTCTGGTCGAACCCCTTGCGAATGTGTCTTGGTACATGCTGCTTGATTCGGTCAATCAATATTTAGGAAGTACGGCCTACTTACCTAGCGCTCACCGGCACGAAAATTCATAAACTTTTATACTTTTGTGTGTGGTAGGCAGCGCATCCTTTTGAGTTGTTGCTTGGCTCTATGCAAGGCAAGGCAGTTGTTCATCAATAATTTTCCACGGAATGTCTTCTTTCACAAGACCCATTGTGATTTTCTGTCTAGTTCTCGATACGGAGGTCGTACTTAATAGTCAACTGAAGAAAGATTTGTTCTCGAGTTTAGGGGCAAATCTAACGTAAAAAATTAGACGATAAAAACACGTGTAGAACTGTTGTCAACGAATCAACTTAGAAAAAGAACTAAACCGTTAAGCTACCGACCAGAGTATTACAATTTTCCACGTTGCCACTTGCTTACCCAAATCCACTACATCTTGACATTGCACCTAGCTCAATGAATTATTATTATTCTTTCGGTTATTCTTTCGTTGACTGGTTTGCCTTTATACCCTTGACATGAAAATTTCCTCCTTTGGAATCAGTGTATTAATTTCCTTTCTCTGTATTAAATCTTTTGAAATTGACGACAAAGTAGAGCCATCGTCATAATCATGTTTCGATCGTAGTCGAGATTATTGATTTCACGACACAACGCCAGATTTCCTACTCCTATAATGCCATTCTCAGACTCCGTTTACACTAGAACGGAGTCAAACGGATCCGTACCAAAACGAGCACAGATAGGCTTTCCGTTTACACTGGAACTGATGGATCGTACGATATGAATCTGCTATCCGTACTAGTTTGAGTTCGCTTTCCAAAGTGTACCAGTTTGGATCCGTTCCATTTGAGGTCCAGTGTAAACGACTGGTACAGATCCACACGGGTACTGATCGGTTACTAGACAATCAATTTTGTCGTCTCTAAGCTGATTTAAAGAAAAATTACCCCGCTTTAACCACAGCAACAAAGGAGGCAATTGAGAGGAACTATTCCAGTACAGTTCCCGGTATAATTGCTAACGAAAATCATTACGGATCCGTATTCTCTTGTATCCGTACCAGTGACGGTGCTTGCAAATATATTACATGAATTTATCCGATTGTGCAGACACAATCTCTCTTTTGAAACATGACTATAAAAATGACGTCTACTTCATAGTCACATTATAACTCCGTCTCGACACAAAGATTTTGTAAAATAAATATTACGACCCCTTATTATCAGGAGGCAAAAGAGTTTCTAGAAAAAATAATATGTTACTTTTTACTTGGGCTCAAGTCTCTCCTGTCTTTCTGCCTCCTTGGACTTCTTAAAATGTAGGAAACTCAGGCTACTAGATCGAACAGTACCTTGGAGGTGGTTCCCACAATTCGAACAAAATTTACTTGTTGATGCCGCCTGCTTACCGCATTGCGAACAAAACACTGTGGACATTTAGTGTTGAACAAATGGCCACCGTACAGCACATGTGACCGAGGCTTTCATATTTTAGTCGTTATGTTGTGGGCTACCTTGTTTGCGTTATGACTTTTTTGTTTGCATTGTGGACTTTTTAGTTTGCGTTGTGGACTTTTTTGTTTGCATTGTGGACTTTTTTGTTTGCATTGTGGACTTTTTTGTTTGCGTTGTGGACTTTTTTGTTTTAGTGTTAGTGTGTTTTAGTATTTGTTTTCCTTTTTCTTTTAAATTTGGCATTGATCATTACTTCTTTTACGTTGCCATTCTTTTATTTGCATCGTATTTTTTTCTTATGTTTTGTCTTTTTATTTTTTGTGCTGTGCCTCCTTGGCCACCGTAATTGATGGATAGCATGTGTTACTTATTTACATTTTTGGATTTAAATGATCGTTAATTCCTCTAGTTCTGTCCATGCATCATGTTTACGTTGATTGTTGATTGTGACAGAAGCTAAGTACGAAAAGAGAAACAACGGCTTGCGGTTTTGGAATTAATCGAATAGAACAACTCCTAGGTAGTTTGCACTTTTGTAAAACATCTACAAAACACGGCACTTTTCCTGATCCTGTCCATATTTCCTGCAAAATTGAAAGATAAGCCGTACACGATAGAGATGTTACTGTTTAACTCTTAAATTCATCACCTTGTTTGAATTAACAACCTGCAACTACACTTTCTATCGCCAAACTAGAAGCACTCGGAGCGCGCAAACCTCCGCCAAGCCACTGGTATCAGGTGGGACTGCCAGCTGATCAAACGTCAGATGATCCGGCGTCATGTTAACAGGGTCTTCCCGACGATGATTTTCTTGCTAGTTATGGCTTTATGATGTTATCGTTCCCAAATACGGGCTGTTCTGATAGGCGCCATGGTAACTGGGTAATCCCCATGAAGACTTCCTCACTAGCCGTAGTTTTATGAAGTTAGCATGACCGAAAATTTGAAACTAATCCAGAGTCGTGTATTGTAAACGGACCATCGCCCAAAGTCTCAGCAGGATGGATATGATACAAATTTCAGGAGATACGTTAACAGATTTTTGAGTGATTATGCAAACTAACTAACCAACCAACCAACAAACCCCTATGATAACATAACCTCCTTGGCGGAGGTAATACTTAGCTTTGACTCGATTAAGTGTGAACATTTTGATTGAGGGCCCTATCACATGAGAAATTTCGCTTCACCGGTCTGGCCCGGTTTGCCGAGATCCCACTTTGATTGATAGACTATCATAAAACGCAAACTCGCTATCACGTGATAGCGGGGCCTGCCCGGCTAACTTAGATCTCACTTTTGCCAAGTAGGATCCCGGTTGAACGGGCTAGATTTCATCCATGTAATACCTCCAGGCCGGCAAAGCGGACTGAAAGACATTCGAGTAGTCATGCGAGAAATGGAAAGAATGTAAACAAATAGTCACGTGATTTTCTTCGGCCGGTCAAGTGGGGCCGGGAAAATTTCACGTGATAGCAAATTTATTTTAGGCCTGTCAAACGAGCATGTATGATAAGGCCCTAAGAGTAAGTGTTTTTGTAGTTCATATCTTAACTTAAGATGTTGCCGAATTATAATTGTCACTGTGTTGCATTGTATCCTTATATGTTCTAAAGGTTGGAGGCAGCAGAGGAGAAATATAGAAATCGTGAATCTCGCCATGAAGATTTGGAATTAATCGAAGAACTTAAAAAGTACTGCAAAGACCGGGAATATGAGTGTCAACGTGTAAATGTAAGTATATCAAAAACTATAGAATCCTAAAAACTTTTTGCCAGGTAGCGATTGAATGCTTTACTTGCTAGAGCAATCGTATCTAGAAAATACTTCGTTTTAAGTCTGTCACCATGACATGCAAAAATCAAAGTATCATACTCAAATACCTGGGAATCGAACCAGGATCTCCAGTGAATTGTTTAGGATAACCAATCAATTGTTTAGCTCGGCAGGACTGGTGACTAGCGACCTTATTACCTGCCATCCCGCCTTCATTGGTCTGTAATATGTGTCCCGTGTTAAAATCCGTGCATGCATACAATTATTGGGTGCCCTCTAATTTCTTTAATTCAGTACTCTAAAACTGGACTATAATTTCCCTGACTTTCTTCTTCCTTCCGTGTATGCCTTTCAGTTGCATAACATAACATCAGATGGCAAGACATATATTACGTAGCATATCATAATTTAGATGGGACATGGCATAAGGCTGAAGGGCAAAGCTTGGCGTATTGCAATTTTCTTTACTGTAACACAAATGGAAATAAGGTGAAGGACATAAGACAAAAAGTAGTGTAACAAATTATTTTTTGTTATTAAGTCATTTATAAACTTTTGTTTTCTGACACTGATCACATAGATTTGTCAGAATACCGTATTCTGACAAATCTGTGATGTGTTTCAGAAGAAGTACGTGATAGGTAACTTTATTACTTTAAACAGTTTTTACAGTTTTAAATTTGTGAATTTTGTACCCATAAATTTTACATTGCGCTTACTAGTTATATTATATTCAATAAAGCGAGACTTTATTAAGTATATTTCACAATTACTTGCAGACCTCTCAGATGCACCTATATACCAGCAGCTTTTGCTTCGACATTTTCCCATTCAGGTAAAGTTTTGCAGGATCATACTGTCCGTTAGTACGTTACGATGTCTAAGAAAGTCAAAGTTCCCTCCCACACCATTTGGTGTATTAGAGCGGCGCCCATCTCCGTTTTTTTAGCCTTTGGGCCACAAAGCTGTGCAATTATAGTGAATGCTACAGTAGGGGGCTGATCCACTAGTGATGTCTAGGAAGCTTGTTTAAAATTCCCAGAATCTATCTTGTATAATTGCTTTAATTTCATTTCATTTCATTGCTAAGAACAAACGATATCTGGATATATCGTATGAAGGTACGCATTTGGTCACGGTATGTTCACACTCTGCTACAGTTAAATGGACTGACAAAGCTAACATTGACACTGCAACGATAGGGCATTGACATCGACCTCATCAAGAGGGGGGAGGGGGTTGTCTTAGAATGTGGCATCCTGAGGACTCGAGAGCTGTTTACAAATTGCTCTACCCAGAACCAACTGATGGAAGCGGCTAATTCGGGGTTGATTTTCCCTTGACGCTATTTTACAGCATTCTTACTTGAGTAGAAACCTGTCACTTCTCCTATTGTGTACATTCGTTTGGCAGCGAAACTTGTTACGTATCTACAGTATGTTTGTGCTCCAACGGACCTTGAGTACAGTTTATTTAAAGCTCAACAATCTATTGGATATAATTCTTCGTGACGTCGTGCTATATATCCATGGAGACAATGCTTAAATTCGTGCTATTCGTGTTGTTCGGCATGATCATCATAGTCGTTTTGTATATGGGCAATGTCGTCCAGATAACGGCGAAAGATTAGTCAATCTTGTCATTAGTCATTATCTGAACATTGTGTCATTGTCATTCAAGAAGAGTCATGTTTTATAAGAGTCAACTGATAAGAAGCGGTAGGCTCAATCTTTCAAAAGTTAAGAAAAGGGTAAGAAACTTTTGTAGTTTGCAGTGTTAATTTTCCCTGTTACTCAAGACAGTTTTGACATAGAACACCAGTGTATACTGAAACACTACACATGACTTGCAGATTGCTTTTACTCTCAGTAAACCACATACTCAAAACGTTTCCATTTAATGTTTTTTTGACTTGACCTTCTTTAGGGGAATGTCATTGCTAGATATTGATCGTAATGAAGTTCAACGAGCTTGTTTATTTACACAATGATTGCTTACTTAAATCTGTTCAGATCTCAACTAAAGTTAGTGTCATTCTAGAAAAATTAAATGTCACTTTGTATGGACTTGATTTCAGAATTGAGAATCAATAACAGTTGACAAGACAGAATACTTCAACAGATTCTATAACCTTTTGACCTCGAATTTGAGTGGAAACAGTGGCCTACATGTACTTTGCCCACAAGCGTGATGGAGATTAAGTAGATGTGTGTGCCTTCCTCGAGCTTCACGAAGAAAGTAAATCGTTGTGGCGATTGGATGGCAGTAGACTACCACACTGATGACAACTTTCTGCATTGACTGCGACAATGTATTTCAAGCAAAGGCAGCCTTGAAGATGCACAGGTATTAGGCATATGATGAAAATCTTGGAGAGACCCCGACATCCCTGAAAAACCCTTTGACAACGACAAGCAGCAGGGAGTGTAAGAATGAACCGCTTCTACCATATTACGGAGTGTAAGAATGAACCGCTTCTACCATATTACGGAGTGTAAGAATGAACCGCTTCTACCATATTAGGGAGTGTAAGAATGAACCGCTTCTACCATATTAGGGGGTGTAA
>JANTCA010002972.1:0-11039 GCA_024741275.1 Chironex yamaguchii | reverse complement strand
CTTTGACTCTCCCATGATACCTGTGACTGTCACTATTTCTTTTGTCTCATACCTCTGACTTTGAATACCTAGTTTCCAAACTTCATCGGTTAATATGAAATTCCTTCCAGACCCTGAATCCAAGTATGCCCACAATGTCTGGTATGCAACCACAACTGGAACAATAGCTGGCAATGGCTGGTCACAGTTGTCTGGTGTATAGCCTGTAAAAGAGTCATCTCCTATTTCTCTATTTCTCCTGTCACACAAACTAGTGTAGTATTTGGGTTTACAATGAAAATACCCTATGGACCTACAATTACTGCCTCTATGACCCTCACGTCCACAGTTAAGGCATAGCTTATTTTGTACAAAGAATGCATTCTTTTTTTTGGGATGTCTTACTCTGTGCAGTCGAATGCCTTGTGGTCTGCCCTACAAAACAAGCAACTTTCTTGCTGCCTGTCTCTGGCCCGTTCTATTGGTGTTTCTCTCTCCATATACAAACTAATTTCTTTCTTTTTTCTGGTTTCCTCCGTAGAAACCAACTGCCCCTTCTATACAGTTTCTCGTCAACCACTTCCAAAGGCTTTCCAATAAGTCAGTCATACTCCAGTCCTCTCACTAGTCTTCTGTTCTAGCTAAATCAGGCTTCACATGTAGCAACTTGTTCAAAGTCGACAGTACAAGCCCTCTTTAACATACCTACCTACCCTAGGTTATCCAGAGCATCAGAGTTGTTGCTACTTTTCTCGTAAAAGTCACTTACTATCTCAAGTACCAGTAGCAAGTTCAAAACATCGATCACATTACATTACTAACACCATTTACGAACACCTTAGTTTGGACAAACTCCTTTTTAAGTCTCTCCCATGCTAATTTCTAGCCACTCTCACCAGGTTTAAGATTTGCTAGCCTAGATCTAACCTTACAAGTTAGCATTTCAAGCAAATAGCCAAACGTCTCCTCATCAGACAATTTCTTATTCTCTACCTGTACATATTTTCAAATCTCACCCAGTGTGAGGTACTGCCTTTAAATGGAGTTACAAATAACTTACCTAGTTTTTCAACTTCAGTTTTTATTAGCAATTCTCTGGAATGCTTCTCCTCCAATATCTCTCTCTCCCGTCTGTAGCTTTGGATCTTGAGCTCTTCCTCATACTGGTGCAGCAAAACCAGTTTCTCCTTTTCCCGTCAGGCGTCTGCATTTTGCCTTCGGTCTTCCATCGTTGTCACAAGGCTTTCAATTTACTCTCGGTTGTAAAAACGGGCTCTTCAAGTCCTTCTTCCACTGTCGGACAGCTTAGGGATTTGCTCCATTATCCAACTTTTGACTCCTCAAGTCTCGTTATCTGTTTCTGTATTCTGTTCAGAATCTTCATCCCTTGCCAGAAGTCTCGCCTTCAGCTCCTGGAAATCCTCCTCTTCCGTCAGATCGTCAATTTGCTCCACATAGTTATTGAGCTTTGTTATTTCTCTTTCAATAGCATCCATGTTGGCAGTTGTTTCACCTTAACTTCGAATTTAAATGTATCCTGGTCAAGGCACCACGATTTACCAAAGTTATACGGCAAACTCACCGCCACTATCCTTCAGAGCCTTTAGTTTCATTCTGATCATGGTGCACGCCATGTAGTGGTCGCTTCCTATATCTACTGATCTACATACCTGGTGCCTTAAATTAATGTCCTAAATCATCTGCTTACCGAGGTGCAGTCAATTTGACTCCTTGTGGCACTGCTTGGTGACGCTCATGTCTCATTGCTTATTCTTTTGTGTGCAAACAGCGTGCTTGTGATGACTAGCCCATTATTGTCGCCAAAGATCCATAGTCGCTCTCCGTTGTTGTTCCTGACACCTAATCCATGTTTACCTATCACTGTCTCATGGTGCTCATTGGTCTTTCCTGCCTTTTGCATTTATGCCTTCTGTCATTACACACGTGTCGTGCCTTTATACCTTGTCTTTGAAGTCTTGCAACCTCGTGAAGAAGTCATTTTTGTCCTCTTCATCACCCTGCTCAGTCGTTACATAGGCATAGGCCACTATCAATTTGATGTTTTAAGGGAAAAACCGAGCCGTGATAATCCTCTCACTGACCGGCGTACTTTCTATTACTTCCATGTTGGTATCCTTTGACAACAAGATCCCATTCACTTCTCAGCATCTGTATCTGAGCACACTGGAGATGTCCTTGTCCTGTCCACTGTCTTTCGCTAATACACATAATGCACCTTCATCCTCTGGATCATCCTCTCTTCCTGAACAGTGTTGCTTTCTTTGGTACAACGTCATAATATTCCAGTTTCCTATCCTCACTTTCTGTTTTGGGTGCACTAGTGCCCTGAAGAGACCCTGGGCATTCTCGATATAAGCTCAAACGTGTCATGCTTCCTACCTCTTCGCAATGGGGCATAGTGCTTCCAACGGCGTGTAATCAGGTGGCTTCCAAGTGGTGGAAGGATTGGCCCCATCCCAACCTCTAATCCTGGAACGTGCTTTGCTGTTGGGGTTTTCCTGCCTCTAGACGATTGCTGTGGTAACCTGGCTTGCTATTTTCATCTGTCCGGTTTGAAATTAGAGGCTTCCTTTCATAGGAGTTTTGGGGCTCCCCTACCCAACCAGTCTGGCTTGTGACCCCTCTAAAAGAAGAAGGCAAGGACTAGTTTCGCTATCGCGCTGATCGCTCCCACATGCACATGACTTCTTCGTGTCCACCGTGCCTCATATCCCCTGAGGAACAACGGCATTCATGTGGCGAGGAGGTGTAACTACGTAATTTGCAACCGCCTTCGAGGACACCTTGAGGCAAACCTGTAAGTGGGAATTCTAAAGTAGGGCAGCCAGTCTTTTAGTGCTCCATAGTCAATAGGTTCGAAAGGAGGGTTCAAACCCTAGGATGAATCACTGCAAAGAGATCTAGCTAGTTTCTGTCAAAGCATTTTGTCTTGTCGTTGGAAAGTTTTTAGAGGATGTATGCTTAAAGCAGCAGTTGTTAAAGGATTTGAGATACTGACAAGTTTGAAGTAGAATTTTTGAAGATATGTTTTAAAAGATTGTGTTGTAACGCAGAAGTGGAGCCAAAAACGATAAACTCGAAGGACATCCTAAAGCTATCTCGCTTGATCGTGACCGCAATACATTAAGAGTGAAAAAACCCGGTATATCTATAACTTACGTTAAAGAGACTTAGAGTAGTTTAGCTTAAAGGAAATTACTACCGACATCAAGTCCAGAAGTCTCGCCGTGATCTCTCAGTCGTTCAAAGCAAGGATGTGGTTTTAAAGGAGCGGCCTGTAGAACTGCGGAAAAATATCGACCCCAAGGATTACGTTTTTCACTGGTAGTTATTCCTTACACTTATAATGTTCTCTCAAGTCATCTTAATTGACTGCATTTTGGAGAATAATTTACTCTATTGTCACAGTAGTGTTACAGACAAGGCCAATTGCTAATAACAATTTTTCTCATGTATTTCTTTGTACATATGTTTGCAGATAAAGTAATTGATATCTTAGATTTAAAAATTTGTGGGAAAAGCAACTTTTAAAACAAAGTCGAGAGACTAACTAGGTTCCTCAAGACAGAGAAGCCTTTGGCTACAAATTCTTGCCTTAATAGTAGCACATGATGGGTATCAGGTACTATTTTTGTAATCTACTGTTGTTTGGAGGATCTTAAAGCAGGCAATGGAATTCTTTCCAGGCCAAAATATCTTTTAAATACACTGGACACCACAGCAGAGGTCGTGGTATGTCATGGTCAATTTTTAAGGAGTCTTTGTCCCTTAGGTACCAAGCCTTTGAAAGTGAAATGTAATCTTTTTGTGGTACAAAACATGAAACTTTAAAGAAAAAGCTTTTAAGTATGTTTTTAGCGCAATGCCGCAAATTTTCAAGCCGATTTTGAAATGTAACTATATTCCTGTAACAACTTGGTGATTGGAACAAATCTTTCCTGATCATGAATGAAGCTAAAAAGAGCTTAACTTTTGTGATACTACTCTGTAAAGAGTATGGGATCTGAATGCTTGTTTTGGTTTTTCTTCTAATTACCAATATTTTTTCCACCACCTTGATATATTTCTCCCGCATCATGTTTTGGATGAGGTTCAGCAAAACAAATAAGTCGCAAATGAGATTAGTAGAGCAGGAAAGCAGTAACTGGCTTTAAGATTATCTTTTGAATATTTGCCAATTTTGGTGCATTAGACATATGACGTAGAAAAGATTGCAAAAATGATATGTTGTTTTTCAGACGGTAGTTTTGTTGTCATAATCTGTTGCGTCGCAAGTAAAGATTATTAAAAGTTAAAAAATGAGACGTGAGGTGTTTTGTTTTATGACATTAGATGAAATTGACGTCGTTCCTAAGTACATTTCAGCTTGAAAATGTTGTCACGGCTCAGATGGCAAAGCTTTTCAAATAAGACGTGACAATGATAAATGCAGGAACAGATCAAAGATTATTAGAAAAAATAGAACTGGAAATAAAGCTATTAGTTCTAGATTCAGGCTTCCCAGAGGACTACGTATAGATAATATCCACTGCAGTAACGGGGTTATAGTATTGATTAAATATCTTCAGTATCTAGTGTGTTACTTGACTCTACAACCATGGGTTGTGTGATAAGATAACGCGGAACAATTACCCTATCTTGTCAAAATCCGTTATATATGAAAACCTGCTTTGGCAGAATTCAGTAAACTTAGATAATCAACAGCGCTAACTAACACTGTTCTAAACTGTTCTTTCCAAAGGTAACTGGTAACTTGTGATGTTTGTCCAACAGACTATTTTGCTGCAGCTAGCCTATGATTGACAAATTAACTGAAATACGAGAGGAACTCAGTATCAAGAACTGCATTGGTCAAGATAAAAATTTTCTGTTTTCATGTACAGATTAAAGGCCGGTTTCCACTTGAGAGAATTTGCAAAGCGTGTTTTCACTCTAAGGAATTTACAGCTAGTTAGGTGACCTGATTTGGCCCCAAAAATTAGTTGAAAGAAAACAAATATGGCTATGTCAAGAAGACAACTGTTGGAATCGAGACTCAAACAAGTAGTGTGTTCTTATTGGTCAACTGAAGCAAAAAAAAATCCAGCATCTCTCTCATTGGTTCTCTTCTTGGCAAAGTTACTGGGAACTTAAACTCTTTCAATTACCATGTTGGAGAAGAGTCATTCAAAGTTCCAGTTTGTGTTAGCACTAGTAATATATTACAAATTTAGATAATTAATGTATTGTTTCCCAGAATCAGGTAGGATATGTTATCTATGTTCACAGCGAATATAAAAGGCTTCAAATTTGTTTTTGCCAAAAGTATATGTCAGATTATGTAAAATGGTGAAGTTAATACCACTGTGAAAAAGATTAGTGGTAAAGATCTACTTGAAGCCAGAAATACAAAGTGTTATTTATCAAACACAAACAGCAACAATTTGTATGCAAGGCTTACAGTACAATTTTAGAATGTTGATGAAACCACAATTCAAACACTAAACAATAAGGCAAAACAATGTGATGTTCAAAGGTCAAGAATTGCACGACCATCAGTTTAAAATTTGACATGAGTCATACATATAATGATTACACTGTTCTTAACACATTGCAGTCCATGTCAGTTAGTGTTGTTTGGGTTAGTCCAAGCAGGAATATGAAACTTCAGTGGAAGAGGTAAAATCTTACATTTGTTTTGATGTTTGCGACATTCAGGAATGTGCATATTTGATTTGTAGTGTTCAAGGATTTGATTCTGACTTTATGATTCCTGGAAATCCAAACAAAACGGGTTGTTGGGGCATATAAATAGACCTATTGTTGATACGACAAGGTCCATGCTTCACCATGCAAAATTATCCCAGAAAGTTTGGGATAAGGCAATTAATATTACACTGCACTTTCAACATATGTCTGACAGTGTGTTCTTTCAGGCATGGTTTGGTGAAAAATCATATTTGTCAAATTTGAAAGTGTTTAGCTGCATTGCTAAGTGATCATTTCGAAGGAAAAGTGGGGAAAGTTTGATGTTGCTTTGAAAAATGCATCATGGGTAAGACGTTCTGGTGAGTCTACAATTTTGTTACAAAGATAGTCGAGTAAGAATCTGGTGTTACGTTCATCGAAAATGAATTTTGACATTCTTGTATGTCACAGGAGGAGCCAGAAATGTTTATCTACAAGCTTAGAGACATTTGGCGTGAGGATGGAGTGACATAACAAATTGCCAAGATGAGTTAGTAGTAAGGCTGGTAAAAGACCGGATCGATGTTCCATAGGAACCATGAAGGTTTTGGCAAAAGACAAAAGCATATTGTAGGAGAACTGCTTGCAAATGCTCAGAATGATGTGTCTGGTATGTCTCATGAAAGAGCCAGTGAAGTCAAATAGGTAAGTGAGAGCCTGACAAAGACAACCGTTAGGTTGGACTGCATAGGTCCACCAGATAGACACGGAAAGCAAAATAGCCTGGGTACAATCTTTAATTAAATGTAGAATAATGAGCATCTTTGAATTGTGTATGTGTGCTTGTGCTGAAACTGTACAAACTTTCAGTAAAAACTGCTACACCAAGAAATGATCTTAATTGTAATTCAGTATATTTCATCTTGGTAGCAGGTTATGTCGAGGTCCTGAGTCCTCATCCACTGTCTGACTAAAAGTCCAAGTGGTCAGGTACAATGTTGCGACCTGCAGTAGGCGATAGAGAATGTTGCAGAGGGATAGGAGAAGAAATTGCTTTGGGATGATCGGCCGACAATCGCTTGAGTTTATCCCGAGTAACTGTTTTGACGATGACCCTCTGATCGGTGGGAATTTTGATTGAAGAAACTAGATGCGACGTTTTCAAGACCTTAAATGGCCCATTCCACTTCTTTAATTTCACACGTCCTAATCGTGGCAAATACGTGTATACATAATTACCAGGAGACAAGGGAACATCTAAAACAACTTTTCGGTCATGATATGTGGCATACTTTGCTTGTCTCGTCTGCATGTTATCCCTAGCTGCTTCATACATATCGCTTAGAGTAAGTTTAAATGTGCCAAACATCTGTGCCAGATCTGTTGGTAGATCTTCAATCATGCCACAAGGTCTAACGGGATTCGAAAATGCCGATCAAACATGAGTTCGACAAGGCTAAATCCTTTTGAGGTGTGTATGATAATTTTATACGTAAAACAAGTTTCTCGAAGCAATTTATCCCAGTTAGTCACTGAACGCTGGATTCTGTAATAATATTCATATTAAGTATGACTTAACTGTGGCATTTGATTGTTCTGTGAGTCCATTAGACTGTAGATTATAAGCGGTCGTAAGCAGCTTGTGGATGTCAAGTCCTTGCATTAGATGTTGAAACACATGACTTTCATAAGCTGGGTCTTTATCGGACAACAATTCTTTTGGAATCCCAAAGCGCAAAAAATAATTAACTAAACCTTTGGCAGCCATTGTGGCTGTACAATCCGGTATTGCATATAACTGAATGTGTTTAGTAAAAACATCATTGATAAACTAGAATATGGTGATTGCCTAAAATCGTTTCTGGTAAACCGACCAAAAAATCGATAGAAATGAGATCAAGACGTTTGGTTGGGAAAGCACGTCTTCCCATATTAGCATATCAGCATATTTGTTCTTTTGTGGCTTAACTTGTAAAAAAATCTCACAATTTAAAATGCAGGTAAATACATCATTAAAACAAGAAGGCTATCAAAACTTTTCAAGAAGCCGTCTGTTTGTTTTGAATACACCAAAATACCCCGCACAGACTAAGTATTTCATTTTGTAATTCATGTGATAATACAAACAACAAGGTTGAGTGATGCTTATCAATTAGCAATCCTTTCCGATTAACAGAAAGGTCAATAAATTGCAAAATTGCAAGGATACACAATTGTTAAGATCAGACTCACCATTGTTTTGTTGCAGATACCTGAAAACACCTTTTAACATGTCATCATTTTGTTGTGCTTCCAAGTCATTGTTATCAACTAAATCAGCTGCCAAGTGCATTGAATAACCAGCAACAATATTTAATGGTGCAAATAGACATGACATTACCACTAAGGTAATCAGCCACTATATTACCTTTGCCCGGTAAGTAAGTAAAGTATTTATTTCTTAATGTTCAAATATTCGATCCGTTGCTATCTGTGGTAAAGAATATGTTTAAACAATTGTAAATAGGTTAACGGCTTGTGATCAGTGTGCACTACAAATGTAGTTGCTTTGATACAAATTTCAGATTTCGTACATGCAAAGTAAACACCCAGTAATTCCATCTGTAACAGAATACTTTGGTTCTGCGTTAGACAATGTTCTATCCCCAAAACGAATCGGCAGCAGTTCTCCATTGACGTCTTGAGATAGCACAAATCCAATGCCAGTATAGACTATAATATCAACCAAGTAGAATGCAATAACTGGTCAGTTCCTTTCAGTACAAGCATCATAGCAGGAGCAAATGTAAAAGGTGCACCTTTGAGAGGAAAAGGCAGCTTTTTCCATTAATATTTTGCATTAGGTGTGACAAAGGCTGTTTTATCATGGTCATTTGTATAAACAGTAATACGATGGTAACCACGTTTCAAATCCAACACCGTAGAGAATTTTGCTCCATGCAACTTATCCAATAGCTCATCTATTCTTGGTATCGGGAAAGTTCTCGGGATGGTCTTTGCATTCAGAGCTCGATAATCTACACATATCCTTGGGGATCCATCCTTTTTGTTGACAGTGACAATAGGAGATGAATAAGGTGATTGTGATGACTCAATGAAATCTCTCTTCAACAAATCGCTCAGTTGGCCTCATGTTACTTCACTTCATCATTCAATTTAATATTGTGGTGTATTAGGGAAACTTTAGGCTCTTTTTGTCATTTTTCCTTGTACTTCATCATGATTTGTGTAACCACACTCCTGTCTTCTGGCTTCAGATGACCAAAAGCCTGTCCTGTTTTCTTTATCGAGCATAGAAGAAGCACAAGATACTGTTGAATCCATGTGGGATTGACTTACACTTTCCACTTCATTTAACTCTCCAATAGTATCCCCTTTATTCAATTGAATATCTTCTTTTCCATGATTATAGTCTGGCAGGTTCATTTTGTTCTTTAAAGTGGAGATAAACATATCAGTCATCGCTAACTCTTCGTGTAATGAGGGAAGCGGTGTTTATGTCACTGGAGATTCTTTCAGACACTGCTCATTTGTTCTACTTATCTTAGATTGTACATGTTGCATATAATTGGCTGGGATTACTGTAGCGCGTGGAACATGAATATATGCTGAATCTGTATTGATAACTTCTAGCCAATATTTAAAAACAATGTTCTGTGCGTCTGGAGGGATCAAGGTTAAAAGTTTGTTATCATTATTACGTACAATTCCTTTGAACTGAAGTTATCTTGATAGTTATCGATGTTATCTTTGATGACACCAGAACTGGTTAGTATTCAAGAAAATACGAGCTTCCATCTTCACGCCAAAATCGAATATTTAAACAAGTTATCTCATCAATGTCAAACTTGGATCCCGAAATTGCCCTTTTCACTTCTGGCATTAAAGGAGGTTTATGTTCAACTTTATTATATGTAGCACTGGTGAGCATGGAATACACCGATCCTGTGTCATATAATAAATGTATTTTCGATCCACCATCTTCTGCTTCGAGCATCACACTTGGTACACATTGTAGTGACGATTAGTCAGATTCCATAACAGTTTCGCCAGCTCACTTTGAACATCTTGTGTGGACTCAGCTAAGGCATCTGTCCTTGCTCCTGATCTGCAATGCTTCACTATATATCCCTTTTTGTGCACTTCAAACAAGTATTAATCTTAAACCAATAACTTCTTTCATGTCCTGCATTTCCACAGTTATCACAACACGAAAGCATTGTGGCGTTTGCTTATCCAGGTTTTGCTTGGTAACGATTTTAATCCTCGTACATAAACATTTATATTATCGAAGATTGAACATAAACCTGAGATGTTGGTGTTCGGATTTGTTTGTAATTTCAATAATCCCAGCATATGGGCAATTATGATCTGCTGCGACTTTCCAAATCATTCTTTTAGGAGGTCTATGGCATGTAGTAGTTTTCTTTGGTAATCCAGCCCTTTCAAGGCTTTAAATGCCAGCCCTTTAAACGAATTAATAAGATACGTGGGCTTATGAACACCCATCAGACTATCGCTGTCATCTACTGCACATTTAAAACTTTGCCAAAACGGTTAGAATTTTTTAATTATATCACTTCTGAACTTCAGAAGATTTATTTTCGGTAGTTTTACTCCCGTCAGCCCATGTACACAGTGGCTCAAACCTCCACTCTGATTGAATATCCTTGTCGTTTGTGTAGTTTTCTGCAGTTCATCCTGAGGATTGTTTCTCCTTGTAGGATGGATGTAATGCTCCTCCATCGTAGACCTTCCTACAAAATTTCTCGATCTAATCAATTATCTCTGCCATTTACGTTGATATGTTTGTTTACTCCTCTACTTCTTTCTCAATGCTCTTTATCTGACACTTCTCTAAGATGCCTGCATCCAATTTGGTCAAATATTCTTGCTCGTCATCCAAGTTTTCAAGATCGTAGCCAACTTCATGACAGCATCTTCGTTTTCTGTGGATCCATCACGCCCACTTTGTTGAATCAGCTCAAACACCAATCTTCGTCACTGTTGAATGATTTCCACTACGTAGTGTTTGTAAACGCTTAAGACTCTCTTCAGCTGACAGCACAGCGTCTTCTGGTTCCGCCAACGACATGCCTCTTGACATTTGCTATATCGTTTCAGCGTTTCTGTAGTCTCGGGTCCCACAGCAGGCTACCAATTGTTGTAAGGGTAGGTATTCTGAAACAGAGACTTTACTTCTTGACGTTTTCCTTTTTTGTTCTAAGACCTTTTGAGACGTTCACAGAAGAAGTGAGTACTGCTTAAGATTAACGTTATATTTCATCTCTTACATTAAATCGGGTTGATATATATATATATATATATATATATATACATATATATATATATATGTTAAAAAAAAAAGGGCG
>JANTCA010002971.1:0-11040 GCA_024741275.1 Chironex yamaguchii | reverse complement strand
ACACAAAGGTCTTTTTGAAGCTATTTGTGATCATATTTCGCAATTATAAAGTGATTTTCCAGACAATATTTTGTCACTGTCACCTCCATTTGAATATTGAAAGTCTAGAGGTGTTCATAACATGATGGGTTCTCTGCGTATTGAACAGTAAGCGATGTTCTGTTTGTTTGTCTGTCCGTCTGTTCAGTTAAAAAATTTAAAAAGGTATTGCCCATTTTATTGAAAATTAACATTCCTTCATTCATTCATCCATCCATCCATCCATCCATGCGTCCGTCCATCCATCCATGCGTCCGTCTATCCATCCATCCGTCCATCCGTCTATCCATCCATCCGTCCATCCGTCTATCCATCCATCCGACCGTCTATCCATCCATCCATCCATCCATTCATTCATCCATCCATCCATCCATCCATTCATTCATTCATTCATTCATTCATTCATTCCAAATATGTGTGCAGGTTGAAATAGGTTTCAGAAGTATATCTGGTCAAACCGGGGTGTTAAAGTCTAACTATGAAAAGGAAATCCACTTACAATCTTGTAAATTTGCATGGAGTAATAAATTATGTCAATTGAAGTGTGTAAATTAAAATACGTAGGAATGCCAAGTACGTCGATTTGTTAGAGCAGAGTTTGAAATGCAACTAGGGAGGGAGGTATTTATTTGCTTAATGCTTAAGGGTGTTGCAATACGTAGCTCCTCTGTAACAGGAAGATTTCTGACCTGTTCTGGTTTTGAGCAACAGTTTTTTTAGATGTAAATCCGTCGATCGCAGACCTCGTTCAGTACTGTCATAGCATTTACTGAATATTGACGATATGTAAATCGGAAGCTAGCGAGTTAAGGGACTTGTACGTAAGAGAGGTTTGTCTTTGAAAGAAACAAGTGCTTATAAATTGGGTGTGATCCGGATCATGGTCTGGATCTAAATATTACTAATGAGGTCATTTCAAAATCACGCGAATCAGATCTATAAGAGGAAACAAGATAAGATAGGAGCAGGGCTGGGAGGGGAACGTATGGGTCACTCTCCCGTGAAATCTAGTTCCAGAGATGGCAGTGATCCTACAAGCATCATTTGATGTCGTCTTAAAGCGAGCGCAGTTCGTGGATTGGAGTGACGCGAATTGTCATCACACTATTCCGAAGCCGAATTTTAACCATAGCAAGATCCCTTAACGACTCTGAGGCTGCGCAACAATAAAAACATGGAGAAAGCCTAACGGCGAATGAGTACTGCTATATTATGCAATGGCTATTAAGGAAACCCTGATGGGGACAACCCAGTTTGCATGGCTTTTGTACGGCTCATTTGAATCTTCAGAAAACTAGAAATGTCACCTGTTCACATTGGCTTCGCGAAAGTTTGCATTACGAAAGTGCTGCAAGGAGAGTGTTATCATTTGCTTTCAAGAAGTATGAAGACACACTGAGTGCAGGAGAGTATTGACTGAGCTTGACTTTGAGCACGATGACAGCAGAGAACTGATGATACGCATGGTGATGGTGTTACAAATTAACAAAAAATTGACTCCAAAATTTAATTAGCATCCGGTCGTGGCGATTTTTTTTCAAACATGATTTTTGTGCGTGTCCGGTACACAAAACGTGACTTTGAAACAATTCTCTTGAAATAACCTCCTCTGAAGTACATCTCCTTGTGAATAACTCCCTGTTGAATACGTCCTTTTATGAATATTCAATTTGTGTATGCGTCTTCTGATGAAAAGCCTCTTCTTGAATACGTTTACTTTTGAATACCCCACTCAATAAGTCCACGAATGCCCCACAAACAGTCCCGTAGAATATATTTCAGTTGATTAAGTTTCTTTCTGATTAACCCCCTTCTTGAATAAACCCTTCTTAAGCGTCGTGTTTTAAATATGCTTTTTTCATCTTAATCGAGTCAGGATTACTGTCTTCATTTTTGAGTTTCATGCGATTGCTAAATTTAAGAAAATTTTGATAAAGTTAAGTTGTTGCTTTTTGCAATCGAAGTAGATGTTATTTTGCATATTTGGCTTATAATAGAAGTCTTTATATAGCTGCAAGGTTGCTTTTGGGGGGGAATGGAGTATTAGGGATATGGACCTATATACTTTCACTGACGTCATCTCGTCTTATTCGCGCCATTTTGTTTGCCAGGTGTATCGGGTGTATTCGAATAATCAAGAAATTGAGAGTACAAAATTGACTGATCAAATGACGTCATATTCTGATGATATGAAGGTAGGTGATGTGTTATGTTGTTGCCTCTTGTTATCAATCAAAAAAGGATTAGAACACAAATATCATGTCTACGAATAACACAGTTGATCAAATTGTAGCACTTATGCCCACTCATTATCGTACCTGAAAACGCCATTTATCTTACCACTTCGTTATTATGACCAATGACCACTTTTTGGAGTCCTTAATCATTTTTTGTATAGAATTTCCCCTTTTAATTCGACGAGTCAAAATGTTTAATTGGGCCGCTAAATGAAAACAGACAGTCTGACAAAGAAGTTAGGTGGGTTTTTTTCGTATGACTCGGTTTCATTCACTGTTACAATATTTAGTTGCATTGAAATAAGGGTTTATCTATAACAGGTTAATGGGCCAGTGTTCATGTACTATAGTAGAATGTAGTTTAAACCATTTTGACCTTACCCTGTTAATACGACCACATTTCCTGGTCCAAAGGTGGTCATTTTAGCCATGCTTCCACTATTCTACCAATTGCAGGTGGAATAAGTATACGATTACATTTACAGCGGTACCAGTGAGCTGGTGATAGGAAGGACGGCATCCTAAAAGATTAGCTAGTCTGACGAAGGAGGGGGAAAGTGGTATGCAATATTTAGCTGTGGAGATATATGCATGTATGCTTAAAAGTTTTATTGGTATGATAATACGTTGCTGCCATTTCATTATGGTTTCTTCATGGAATGCAAACTGAATTAATAAATGACCGCAACACTGAATAACATAAAAGCTAATGTTGGTCATACGTTTGGAATCCCAGTGTTTCCATAGTGTTTTTGTAATGTAAGGAAACTTGAAATATGATACTGATTAACATTGAAGTCTGGGAAAATATGAAGACTGATTGGTATTGGTTAGATTAGTTATTAGTTTTAAGTGAACATTGGTCCTTACATTGATCCTAGTAACTTGGTTTTTTCTTCCGTTATGTAAGGTGGTGATTAAACTTGGCAGAGCTCTAAAGAAGGGCGAATCAAGGGTAAAAGTCTATTTACTGAATGCAAATAAGGACGAGGTAAGTGTAAACGTGTTTGTTGTCCTTTGTTGTTTGTTGTCCTTTGCTGTTTGCTGCTTTTGCTTAAGAAACAGCCAAATGACCACCACAAACAAACCATATGATAACCACGTGAACCGAATCTGCAACTTACTTGTTACTTGCCATTTTGTGTTGCTAATTGTTATTTTGCTTTTCGTCGTATTGTTTTGTTTTTGTTTGGTGCTTTGTTGTTCGTTACCTTGTTGTTTGTTGCCTTGTTTATTTTCGTTATTTTGTGTCTTTTTGTTGTCTTGTGCTTTTTTGTTTGGTTGTTTACTGTCTGGTCCTTTGTTGTCTTGTTGCAGTAAACACACAAATCAGCGCTAATAAATATTTTAATCAATTGCTATTACTAAAAGAACCCCTTGAACATTATACAAAAAGAGAGAAAACGTCAGTCTATTCCTAAACCAATTAAATCATTTAACTGTGATTTCAACTATAACAAACTGCCATAATACGTTATAGTAGGATATGAAAGTAGTATGTGTATTAGCTATCCTCATTAAGCATTTGTTGTCAAACAGGAGTGATTAACCTTGAATCCTTGAATATAGAAATTTTGAAGCTTCCATAGATTTGTATTTGGTATCAAATTATTCCTTAATATTTCTGAAATATTGTTAAATGAATGTTTTTTTCTTAGGAGGGGTAGAGTTTAACGGCCATGATTTGTGAAAAACGTGATCTAACTCGCTTACAATATCCCCGTTTTTTTGTTGTGTGCTAGGCATAGTGACGTACTATAGGTCACTCGCTTGTACTCAAACATGAATGCTAATATCTAAATTAAACTACATAACTTGACAAAGCATATGCCTGCCATTGATATTCTATTTGTGACGTAATTTGTTTAATTTTTGTATTTCAATACAGTTAATTTTTGAGTATATCATTTTCAACACTTCCAAGAAAATAGCTGTAGCCAGTCTTCTCCCAGGTATTTATTAAAGGCATCTTGCATTACAATGCTTAGCTAGTGTAGTCGGCATTTGTAAAGGGTGAAATGCATATACACCTGCTCGACTGTGAAGACTTTGCGTGACTTGGCACTCCCTCTAAGCAGCATTGGCTCGATTGTTTTGGCTGAGAAACAAAATTTCTTGTTGCTTCTATGATAGATTCTTACCTTTTCAATACCAAAAACTGTCTTATATTCTCAACCAGCACACAAGATTCTTACTGGAAACTGTTGTGTCTAAAGGAATGACAATCCGCAGTTTAAAGGAACAAATTGCTCCTGAATTAGAAAAAGTCCACGGTATCTCTGCACCACTAGAGAGGTAAGTCAATGCAATATTAATGCCAACTTTACGTCCAAGCCTCTGTCCACACGACCTCGCCTTACGTAAGCCACGTTTCAGTATAACAAGAGTTCCTACCTGTACTTGTGCATCGTCTGTCTGGAATACTGCTTATCTGGAACTTTCGCTACATCGAACAGATTTTCACTTCTTCTGAGTTTTCAGATTTGTGGTGTCTGTAATCAGACGGTTTTCTGAGATCGGGTAATCCAACCGTCCAACCGTCAGGATCTGAAGGAGGTTGGTTGCTACCATCAGCCGTTGCCCGGGGCCGTTGCCCGGGGCCACCACGATGAGATTGGCAGCATAGTTACATAGTTACTTATTAAAGTCCTCAATTATAGTACAATTGTCTAAAGGCTGTACAAAATTAAGACGTAAGGAGACTTGAAAGTTAATAATTATAAGCTATTCTAAAAGAACGTGTTTTGAGTAATGATTTAAACTTGTTTATGTCGTTTTCCTTCCTTATTTGTAATAGTAAATTGTTCCACAAAATTGGTCCTGCATATCCAAAAGAACGAGCACCAAGAGTGTTACATTTACACTGAGGAACATCTAGTAGCAATGCACTACTAGACGTCAGTGTCCTCCCAGATATTTGGCATCTAATCATTTCTTGCTAATAGGTTGGTACCTCTCCTGTCAAAGACTTAAATGTCGCCAAAGGAATTTTGTACATCATGTGATATTTCACCTTCAACCAATGTAAATCAATCATAACAGGTGTAATATGTTCAGATTTATGAACCAGCATGACCACACGTGCAGCAGCATCCTGTATCCGGTGTAATCTATCTAAAAGGTATTGCGACATGCCATAGAATAGAGAGTTCTAATAATCTAAATTGCTTGTAACGAAGGCATGTACAAGTAGCTTCTGGGGTGAATTCTACGCAATCTATAGAGCTGGTAAAAAGTCTTTGAACATAACGATGAAACATGTTTATCCATCCTTAGATGATTATCTTGGTTCATGCCTAAGTTTTTAACAGCAGTCACTGCTACAATGTTCTGACCTCCAACTTTGATTGCATTAGGGATCATCTTTGCGAGCTGCTGTGGAGTGCCCACTTACATTATTTCTGTCTTACTATCGTTAATCATAAGACGATTAGTAAACATTAAGCCTCTAACATCACTAACACAATCTTCCATTGGAATAATACTATTATTATGGCCCCACTATGTGCCACGTGGCACGGAGTGGATAGGTAAGAGTAAGCTAAGATGAGTTTTCATCTTTGAATTCCTTATGATAGGTAATGGCTTCCTCGAATAAAGCTATTTCGCAATTTGAATTATGCGGAACCAATTTTCCCGACCTGTCCTTAAAATCTTTTCGATACATTGAGTTTATTGTTATTAATTCCAGCAAAAAAGAGATATACTAAACAGAAATCGCTATTTTTCTTTTATTTATTTTCTTTATCTTTAAAACGTATAATAGCTCTCTCATAAGCAGCACGTTGTAGAAAGCTTTTCAAGGAGTAAATTTAGGTTTTGAAAGCAAGCAATATCTGTCACAAGCCATATTTTGATGTCTGTGATGGAAAACCTTGTAAACAGTGGCACACCTCTGGCCCAATAACCAAGACCTTTGTAAACTCACAGAAGTGTGTTCTGATCGAGAGGAATGGGGTTTGGTCATTGACAGCATTATGTAGGTGGGTTTATTTTCAGTAAACTGTTAATATAGGGACTTACGTTACTTTTGCCGGAAGTCAAATGCCTCGAACTTTCGCATTCTGGAACAAATTAACGAGTTCGATTTAGCAGATCTCGACTCTACGACTAAATATTCTGGTATATTCTGTCATCATGTCGACTGATTCTCACGACCTTAAATTGACTGGGAAACAGGAAAAACTATATATGCTGCCTTTAGTATCAGTGATGACCTCTCACCCAATTGTGCGTTGCATCACCGCTCGCCATTCGTATTAAACGAGAACACAGTCAGGTCATTAATGTCAAACCATGAACACAGTTCAGGCCATACCTGAACAGAGGAAAGGACAGTAGATGAAATCTTTCAAGAGTCATTTTGGTGTCATCCATGTTCTGTCGCCTTTATGTCATCGCTCTTTGATGTCTGTAATTGTCGTCGTGTAATGTATAGTTTACGCAAGGGGCAAATTAATGGTCCCTTCTTTGTTTCACTTTGCATCCTAACTGTTGATGTCCACATTCGACTGTTACCCATCCATTTCGTGCCTTCTATGACATAAGGCCTCTCTTGGCGTGTGCACTTGAGGAAGATGGTTTACTATCGGGGTTTTCCTTCCCCTAGACGATTGCCATTGTAATCACACTCACGAGCCCCATTTTCCGGAGTTTGAAATCAGAGTTTTCCTTCTCCCTGGGGGTATTATGGCTCTTGAGTCTAACCAGTCTAGCCTGTGCCCCCTCCCAAAGGGGAGGTAGGTAGGATAAGGACTAGTTTTGTTTTCCGACTGATCCCTCGCGCTCGTGCCACATTGGGTGCGGCTTTTGTTGTTTCCACTCTTCCCTATTTCCACTGAAGAACACCCGCATTAACGTGGTGAGCAGGTGCGTCTACAGAATGCCTCGTTCTCCCCACCCCCCGCTCCAAGGACACCCTGAGACGAGCCTGGAAGCGAGAGTTCTTAAGCAGAGCCATTTGACTGTTGCATTTTTATACTTTTACAGATTAAGATTGCGGAAGAAAGCGTATAAAAACCCAGCACGAATCTATGTGGATAACTATGTATTTGACAGTGACATCGTGGTTTCTTTTGGCATGGAACTCTTTTTAGAAATATTAGAAAGTAAGTGCTGATATTCTTCAATTAGTATCAGGGGCTATTTTTGCTTTTATAGTGCTGCAGTTGTGGGACTGAATAAATGATCCTAATTCTACTTAATTGCAATCTAGGTTAAAAATCAGTGTAGTCAAGTGTGGTGCTGCATGCCAGATAGATGGAGTCAATGTTTGTTGTTGTGTTGTTTGAGTAATGCAAACCTCACATGCATGCTCCACGTGTTTTAAAGTGAGACTTACGACCCTTCCTTAAACGTTACAATTTGAGAAGGTGAGCAGTTTCATGTAAAATCTAGAATTTGTCATTTTATGCCCTTCCTGAAGAAGATAACGAGCTATCTGTGACTTTTCGCCCTATAAAGCCGTAGGTATGCGACAGTATGTCGAAAATTCGTGGATAGATCGTTCTCTTCTTTAAAAAACCGATCAATTTGCAAACGTTCTACTTAACTGGTTACACACAGCCCCAAAGTGTCACCTTTTTCGTGACCAATTTCATAGCATGCACGGAATGCTTTATAATCCTTGTTTAGGTATCCTAGAGTTTAATTTTGTTTGTGTGTATTGGACATATCAGTTTGTCTTCATGCAATAAGTTGAGATGCTTCTCATTTTAAGAATATCTACTTCTGATGAGCTTCAATGCTCACTTAAACCGGATTTGTTCAAACATGAGTTTAATTTATTTCATTACTAACTAAGGCCATCTTCAAAACTATTGTATCACTTTTTATGAAATTATCAGCAAGTTTGTTTAGATGATATAGATCAATATAGATATAGATGATATAGATCAATTTACGTCATTACTGGTGTAAATTCTACTGCTTTTTAATGTTATTTTAGGCTTGGAGATCAAGTGAACTCATCTCCTTTGTTTATCTTGAAGTTAACTACGTCTTTAAATCAGTTAAAATGAAGAGATTATAGATTTTTTTTGCATTAAATATGGTCAAATAGGTTATCGACTAGGATAGGAAAGATGGAATTTTGTAAGGGCGATTTCATTTGTGTGCTTAATGTATTTGTATTTTGATCAAATACTCCTTAATTGGACGATGTTGCTCCATGTAAATAATGTCAATGTATTATGAACAACAGCAAAAATGTCACCAGGAATGAAAGCATCTATACACTGATTTAAGTGAAACATATTGCTAATAATTGCATAAAAATCGATTTCAAACTTTTCGAGATGGCCTTAGTTGCCAGTGAAAAATTTCGAATTGCCTGGTAACTAAGGCCGATCTCGCGTTTGTCCATGTCATGTTTATTTTTACCAGGTATGAATGTAAAATAGTGCACTGTAATGCCCTGCCCACCCGTGCTCCCCATCCTCTGCCTGCTATCCCCAGCAGCATCTGCTGCCTCAATGACCAGATTTCGTATCGATTCGCTAGGGATGGATCCAGTTACATCAGCAGATCTTATAACTGTTTACACCAAAAGGTGGCTTCCATCTAAGCACGAACTTTGTCCATTTGAAGAAGTCGTATTAAAGGAAGCTACTGTTATGGAATTAAAGAAAAAGGTAGGGTGATTTCACTTATTTCAAGTTAAATTAAAGAAAAAGGTAGGGTATTTCACTTATTTCAAGTTAAATTGTTTGTATTTGCAGTGTGTCAGGGGCGCATTTATACTCATAGCAACCTCTGCAAAAGCATTGGTCAGATTTTTAAAACAAAAGAAAAGAAATTCAAAGCTAGAAAATCAATTTATGATTAATTGTCGAATTTGTTAGCAACGTTCTTCATATGCAACATTGTATCTGTAACACCAGCATGCTTAGGAACCTCTATTTTGCATACCAATTTTGCCTTTTTTAACATCCCCTCTCAAATGGCAATCTAAACAAAGGGCAATAGATTTATTCATCTCTGAAAGCCAACCATTGTTTGCGTGACCTCTGCAAAATTTGGCGCAACGCGAGTTTACTCCTTCAGCAAAGTAGGCAGCCAGGAGAATTCTGAGTTGACTCATGCAATTGTTTACTGTAAAGTTGCGAAGGAGAAAGACTAGGTCTAATTCGCGGACCATCTGGAGATCGAAATATTGTAGGCGTCAATGACAAGGAACTACAGAGGACACTTACATTTTAGACGATAAAACATTTGTTGAAGATTTGGGATGGTGTTAATAATGCTTTGGGACAAAAGACTGATGTTCTTGTGTCAAAAACTTCGTCAAAAGCGCCCAATTCTTCAAATAGGTGTGTTGCTCCAAAGAAATCTTCTCGACAGCGTTGACGACCCTAATATCGCAAGAGTTTAACTACTGAATTGGAAAATACAGACGTCAACACTACATGCGAAAAATACTATAGAGGTCGAAAATTTGCTAATGGATCGTCCTAAACAGCTTTAAGGGTGTGAACTTTGTATTGTTTTGCATCAGGCGCATGGCACTAAATGCTATTGAATCATCATGTTATTTTCAGCTGCATGCTGTTATCAATTTATATTAGTTCAGCCAAAATATCATATTCTTACTTCATCGTCATAATAAGTAATTAATTTATGTTTTTATTCCCTGTTTTACAAAAACAACTCTTGCCCGTTTTTAGCTGGCAGAGAAGACCGGTTTATCGCCAGAAGATATTGAAATAGCCAAAGTAAGTTATTTTTACTATGATTCTTTGTTGTCATAGTTTTACCATGAACAATTTCATTGGGTGATGTCTAGTGTCCTCGTTGATTATTCCGCGGCAGTCATCTGTAGTAATTAGCTATTTCAAAAGTAGACGGCAGACGTCTTAGAGTAGGCGATGAGGCCGTGGTTATGGGCATCCGTGCATCGTAGTTACGTAACATCACCTGTGCGGAGGGGGGGGGGCGACGACGCTGTAAACCTCCCAGTGAGTCCGGGGCAAAGCCTTTGTGGGGTCCAGGGGGCGAAGCCTCCGGAAGTTCCGCGATTTCTAAATCTTGAATTCCTACATACCTGCAAGGACAAAAGTAGCCGACCAAACGTCACATTTCAGTCAAAGTAGCCGGCCATTTTTGAAATCACTGGTAACAATCATATTTTATGCTTGACATAGACTTTGATTTGCCGAGCGAATGGACTGCTCCAATAATCTTTTCACTTGCTTTTGCTTGCGATGAGCGAGTGGCAATATGTCTGTCTCGCATATTTGATACCATTCAAAAACGGATGCAGGTTTATCAGTGTGTTTCCAAGTAAAGACGAGATCACTGCGTTCAAGAGCTAAGGTTACTGTGTGACAAATTAGTTTGTTTATCTTTATTTTTATTTTTCAGGGACGGAGTTTTTTTCCCAATGAAATTTCTGTCTTGAATGTTCACACTGATTTGGAATGGAATCCGAAGGTGACCAGATTACGTGAATATCCGTTATCAATCACTGATGATGGTGCTGTCTTATTTTACAGGTTTGTACGATTTAGCAATCATTCACATAGACATTCACTGATGTCCGCTGATGTCCACAAGCGTGTTTTCTCTGTTTTACTATTTTTTCTTTTTGCTCTTCTTTCTCTCGTGTTTTGTTGCTCTTCTTTCTGTCGCGTTTTGTTACTCTTCTTTCTGTCGTGTTTTGTTGCTCTTCTTTCTGTCATGTTTTGTTGCTCTTCTTTCTGTCGTGTTTTGTTGCTCTTCTTTCTGTCGTGTTTTGTTGCTCTTCTTTCTGTCGTGTTTTGTTGCT
>JANTCA010002970.1:0-11041 GCA_024741275.1 Chironex yamaguchii | reverse complement strand
GTTATTTTAGGAACAAGGCCTGATATATGTTATTTTAGGAACAAGGCCTGATATATGTTGTTTTAGGAACAAGGCCTGATATCTGTTATGTTGTGACTAATCGTTGACAGATGATGTAAAAACACACACACAGTCAGATCTTAATATGACCAAACATGTACTGAGACATTTGAAAGGAAACAGGTTTATATTCCAATACTCTGAGTTACCTTTAAAATTAACAGGATTTTTGTGGTTCGGATTGGGGTGCATCTGTAATGGACAAATGAAGTATCATAGTTTTTAACTTTCAGTTAACAGATAAGGGTGCATTAATCTCTTGGAAGAGTCGTAAGTAGGAAACGGTATCCTTGTCAGCTTGTGAGGCTCAATATACTTCATTAGCAGGAAGCAAGATTTTTAAAACAGTTGTGTATGGAATTGAATATATCGATCGAAAACATTCTAATTGATGTAGACAGCTAAGGAACAATCAATTTAGCAAAGAATTCCGTTGTTCAGCAAAAATCTAAACACATTGATATAAAGTATCATATTTTTAGATTAGAGGTACAATCAGGTAATGTAACCTTAAAGTATGTAACAACTGATGATAATGTAGCTGATATATTCATCAAACCAATTGAATAGATTTCGGGCTGTTATTATTGGAAATTGATACTAAGTAAGTTCGTAGCATCATTGCAAGCGGGTGTTAGAACGCGTGATCTATGAACACTTCCCAATCCGTTGTTAAAAAGTTTTGTTAATTATCATACTCACCTGATTTCATTTTGTAGTCCATCACTTGCTTTTTCCTTGGGTAATTATGTATGATCCAAAGCCCACTTTGACAATTGAACTTCCTTGAGTTGTCCGTCTGTCGACTTCTGTTGGGCGTGCCTATGTTCGGTCTTTTCGTAGGAGCGCGGAATGAGTTTAACACTGTGTCTTCAACGGAACATTGTTTTGGATAATCAGTACCATTGTCATTCAATTGTCAATTACGTTCACAAATTTGATGATAACAGTTTCCTTCAAAGGTATTTTCAGACATGCCTGATCTCTGCCTTGAATAATCGAGAAGTTCCAGTGTGTGACGACGGAATTTGAATCTGAGGGATTGCAACTGTTTCACTTAAAGTTGACCAAGACTGGAAGAGTTACCGTAGTGCAGGGGCGAAATTCAATCTCGGGGAAGGGGGGCTGAAAATTTGGACAAGATAGCAATTTTTTCCTATTGGATTTTTCAAGACTTTAAAGTTTGGTCCTATAGGTTTGTAGAATTTTATAATAATAATAACGAAGTACTTCAGAAAAGTCTTGATGACACTTTTACTGCATTTCAGTTTCCTTGGAACAGAGGGAAAACATTCACAGTACTTGTTTGCAATAGTAAGGTTATCTGTTATCTGTTTCCCTTCTATATTGAATGTTGTGCTTGAATGATTAGACACTTCTTTAGTTGGAAAGGGTTTTTTTTATTCATTGACTAAAAGTTGCGTGATTTCCTTGCATTTTCCCTCAGAAGGTCTCGAAAGTAATTAGTTTGTGCTTTTGTCACTAGTGATGTTACATTATTTTGCTGTCGTCAATACTTTGACCAGTCATTTTCTGCATTTGTTCTCCGAGCCCTGCGGAGGCGTTTGTCTGGAATATTCATCTCTTGCTTGACTTTTGCTGTCCGTGGACACGGCCTACCTTTTACTTTTTTCGTTATCATCGGCGCGTGTTTATTGATACAGAGAAGCAAGATTTCTTTAAGATGCTTCCATGCGACCTCTGTACTCCGCGAGTCAAAAACGCTGCTAAAATATTCTGACTGGAGGTCTTCGCAAAACAGTTTTGCGTCATAATTTCTGTAGCTGCGACAGGTTATTTGCTTTTGAATTGTGCTTGATGGAATTAAGCTTACGCACACATCCAAGTAACTCAAAGTCACTAAGATCAACAGGTACGACTTTTATTTAATTTATTTTCTTACTAAGGTCACTTGTTTCTCCAGTTCAAGCTATTAGCAACGATCAATCCAAACTAAGCTTCTAGACTTCAGGTGCAAAAAAGAGATATCTTAAAGATTATATACCATACAACCTTCTGACGTGTCGCTCATATAACTGTACGTCTCTATAAAAGATAAATATCCAACAATAAAGCAGCGTGAAATCTTCCTCAGCAGTTCTCGCATGGTGAGAATATTTTCATCGTCTCCTGAGATCAACGCCACAATGAGGAACATTAAAAAACCAACTTTGTTTCACAGCATAGCTCAATGTTGGCCACAGGCAAATGTATAAAATACTCAACTCGTTATTTACGACGAACGGTTGAGTCCTGTTCAATTCTATACTTTGTGCTTCTAATTCAATGCTCCACTTCCGTGTCAATATTATTTCTGAAACTAACAAGCTTTACAAATAGTGTCAAATAAAGGCCTTGCAGAATTTTAAAGCATTGCCTAGACATAATAAAGGAAGCCAAAGAAATACTATTATTAGAAACAAGTATAGTATGAGCGAAAATTCCCCAAGCAATAAAATGATCAGATTTCTAGGTTAAATGTTTCTTTAGAAATGTCCAAATACTGAACATCTGGAGTCTGATTTTGATGTTAAACTCTTAGCAATATTGATTAGATTGAAAGAATCAGTATCTGATTTGTGGGCATGTAATGTCACCAAAGAATTAAAACATTCAGCTTACATTGTCGAATGCATCCATGAATTTATCTGTCTTGCTTTTAAAATGGATCGTTCTTCTGTTGTTGTGGTTGCTGGATTGACTAAGATATGTTGGTATAATGTGATTGTGTTTAGGATCAATAAAAGTTGTGTTTTAGGTACGAAGTCTGTCACTTTCTATGCAAAAAATATGCAATGTCAAGTCTATCGTCTTAATTCTCACTCATAAATCTGCCTTGTTGGTTATGCCTTGCGAACTGAAAGATTTGACAAGTAAAGACTACATATTCTTGCAGGCTTCAAAATTGGCTTGCTCAAATTTTATCGTAATCGATGAAGCAGCTAAAACATCCTAGTATATTTTTTGGTAGTAATCTCCAGCTGTCTCAGGATAATACTCTGCTTCGTTACTCTGGAATGCATCAACAAATTTTAAGAGCAATTAATTTTATCCTTGTCTTTTTCTTCGTACTTTTGCTTCTTGGACAAAGCTGGAAGGCACCACCACGGCACTCCTAGTATGGTCATTTCAAGACGAAGGACCTTGGTTTTGTCATAAGAAATTGGTTAATAAAAAAGTAGCGCTACGATAACTAAAAATATAAGAAACTCTAGTACTAGGCTCAAGAAAGATAGCGAAACTGTAAGACTTTTATCAACCTAAGTTCGAGGTTGGCATGCAGTCTGATCTACCATTTGATATGCAAGGGGTTTTTATGACAACGTGCGTTTACGTCGATTAAAAATTCTTCAAAACGATAAGGCAATTTTAGGCCCCGAATATAAAAAACAAATGATCAAAACCTTTAGTATTAAAGCAACATAATTACACGCCAAATTAAGAGACATGTATACTGAGACCTGATCAAATAACGTGTACTTAGTTTAGCGGTAAATGTTTTAGCAAGTATTCACTTTCTGTACTAAATACAAGAACCTAATACCATGCACAAATGGCAAGTGTTTAGGATAATAAAATGTAAAAGAGAGAAAAAGTTCTGTTGCATGAGGCCACCAATCATATCACACAAGCCATAGGTGCAAAAAATGGCACGTTGAACTTAAAATACTTGGCAAGTTGCAATGACTTCACTTATGCTTTGTGTCTAAACTTTGACTCCAAGATGCGGACGATGAGGTACAATGTCGGTAAGATAAAAAGCAAGATAAAAGTGACAAGTTATTTTAAACTTTAGTAGTCAGACTATGGTAGTCCTTCCCTTTGTCGTGACTCAAGCATTTGTAGATTTTCCCTCTTTCCTACCAGTAGGTTTTTAACGATTGCATCATCTTGCATCAGCGTCCTACTAAGTATTTTTACCCTAACGTTTAGCTTATCTATGCTCTTCTGATCTGTAAAAATGATGTAATTGCCCCTTTTGCAAATTGTTAATTTGTATATAAATAGTAACAAATGTAGAGATCTTAGTTCAGTTTATTTCTTTAAAAGAATCATTTTCTCGGGAGTAAAATTGTCTCAAGGAATTTGTTGAGATCAGCCTTTGCACAAACAGCCTAAATCTGAATTTCTTTGCTTTTCAAGAGAATCTTACAGTTAATTTTTTTGCTTGTTTTGATTTGAGTTTTACCTGACAAAGGTTAGTTGTCTATGCTTTAGAGGACCTGCGTTTGCTATTATTTGATATTTCGAGAGATGCCAAAACTTCTATTGAATACAATTCAGACCTCATATATTCAGTCCGTGATTCCTTTATCAGCATTTAATCATTGCCTAATGCATACATTTTTTGTGGTAACTCGATAAAAGCTTGTGGGAAGCTCAGATGGTAAAAACAATATGTTAGCAGTGGAAGCGTATTCGTGGTGTTACTTGTTAACAATTTGTAGTTCTAGGTTGGTGGCTTATTCGAGGGAGTGGCCCATTCGAAAGGGGCAATTTGAGGATTTACGGTATTGTGAAGTGGTCCCAATTACTCTTAGAAGCCTGGCTTTTATGCCTCCTACTTTAGATACAATCAGTGGTTGGGCAGACAGACGCGGCTTGGCTGGAAGGCACTTCTGATGGAAGGAAGCAAATAAGAAGTATATTCTACAAGAAACGAGTCAACGTTGCTGTCCTGTTATTAATTTCCCGCGACAAATCCTGAGTTATTGATGACATTAAGTCATCACTGACGCTCAGAGTAAACTTAAAGTTGAACTATACTATACTATACAATGCTATGTTATGCTTTGCAATATGACCGTACTGCAATTGACGTTTTTCAGTCATCATGCCATGAAAAAGGCGAGCAATTAGTTGGTCATATTCCGGTTAAAATTTCTCGGCTGATAAACTATTTTCTCGATACTACAAATACGAACACCATGATTAGTGTCGTCACTGAGAAAGAAAACGAGAAAATTGGTTTAGATGTTCCAGTGAAGTATATTGCACACACAACGTATCAAAAGCATGCCCAGATATTTGTGACAAAACTGCTACAAACACAAAATCGTCTCAAACTCGCTGTACATAACAAAGGCAATTAAAGTAGACTGTATATTTTCATCAGTAATTCTTTTATGAGCATTTAATTTATCATTGTTAAATGCATGAATGTTTTTTGGTAACTCGATGAAGCGCCAATCAGAGGACTAAAATCAACATGTTCGCAATGGAGGCTTACTCGGGGGGGGGAAGGGTTTGGGGGTACAATTCGAGGATTTAGGATACTTATAGTGGAGTCACAATGATCTACACGCAACACTTGTATGCAGTTAATTTGTTTTGTGGCAACATTCCCTGTATCGGTTACATCTTATGAGCAGACACAATAAAGTTCAAAAATGATTATCTATAAGCCTGTATTAGTCCAGAATGACTACGAAGCCTTGTTCAGATTAGCACTGAGCGAGATGTCCCGGACAAAATTGATCTTTAAAAGATAGTAAAAATAATACAAATAACAATTCATCATATACTTCCAATATTGGAATGCTGCTTTCCAAATTATATGCTTTATTTGCATTCATCTTATGTTAATCAGTCATTATTAGATCTGCGCAAAATATTGCAAATGGAATCTAAGCATAAAATCTTCCACTTCGTAGGAAATGACAGTTTCGCGCAAAAGTATTATAGTTAGTACCTAGAAGCACTCGCAGAGCGCAAATCTCAACCAAGGCAGTATGATGATTCAAACAACATGGGTTTTCCCCACGATGACTTTCTTGCTAGTTCATGAAGCTATTATTACCAAATATAGTAACTGGTTTATCTCGACAAAGACTTCCTCATTGGCCCTAACAAAGGTTTTGTTACCGAAAAAGTGATACAGAATCCAGAATTTGAACGGGATCATCCCAAAGATTTAATCTGTTTTGACTTCTTCCCCATTTCTGATTTATCCTGCAAATGTTGTCATATCCATAACTTTTGAGTTATGTTGTTAACAAACAGCCAAACTGACAGACAAACCAACGCTGGCATAAACATAACCTACTTAGTGGAGGTAAAAATAGCAATTTAAGTAATAATTCTAATCCATGCAAAATTGATCATTAAGTCAACAATAATATATGGTAAAGGTGGGAACGATCAGAAAATAGTACTGTTGTAAAAATGAAGAAACAAAAGAAGGACCCTTTTGAATATCATCTTTGAGTGTTATCTTTTTACTCTGAGTTGCTCTACACATAACTCTTATTATTATTGCATACTGTTCATATTTCACACATTTCGATAACTTTCTTTTATCAAAAACAGCTGTAGCACACCAGTTTGACCAGTTTCCACTTTTGGGTGATTACAAAGTGGGATTTTGTAACGATTACATTATCGTGTTAGTTTGAATTGTGTAATAAAAACTAGAGAGGGAAATAACTCGTTTACTAACATATTGTTGGTAGCAAACTCTTTAATAGATTACCCGTAGGTGAGCGTAGACATGAATTCTCTGGATACAAAGACAGCTGCTGATGTATCATTACGTCAGGTACAAGAATTTAACATTGAGTGAAATTATAACGCGGGAATTTAATTCTAAGCGTCAAAGGGGTGCTATAAGAACTCAAATAGAAGTAAGTTAGTTAACAGTGCTATCTTTCTGGCTTCTTTAGTCGTCTTTTGTAATGACAACAACAACAACAACGATAATAACAACTCAATTATAGCGATGCTGTAGGTTGATTGATGCATAACTTATACAGATTTATTCAGAGATCAAAACGAAGCCATTTGGAGTAAATATAAGCACAAGTAATCACTTCCCTGATCATTGCCATTTTACACGGTCCTTATAAATTTTTAGATAAACTTTGTTGGTTGAGCGTATTAAAACTGTGAATCGTTCTTCCATATTTCATGACCTACTACCTAATTCACTGAATCAAAGATACGTATAACTCGTATAGTTGAAAAATGTTTGTACTACTCATGACTCTATCAACAGTAGCCTTGTCAAAGTCAATAATGATAGCCTTGTGACTATAGGGGAGAAATTTGATAGCTGTTCTCTACTTCGAGTAAAATGGAAAAGTAATGACTTTTCCACATTGACGATACATCTCTGTTTTCAAACAACCCACTTATTCGACTCTTGGTACGTACCTTTCTGATTTTAAGGCAGAAAGTGCAACATTTGAGATATAATTCAATATGAAAATGATTGTTTATCTTGTAACAAAACCAACCCGACTTAGTATAAATTTACGAGTACAAGACACGCAACAAAGACCGTTTGCCCATTTAAATACATGGTGACCGGCGGCCGCCTCTAATGTTATACTCTGTCGAAACATAAGACTTCATACCCCACTTACAGGCCACGACCCCTATTGTGATCCCTATATTATAACTGGGATGCACTTATCCCAAATAGCTAACTAAATTTGATACAATAGCTTTCAGCCCGCAGGGTTGTCTTCTGTAGGTATATTTACGGTCACTGCTTTCCTTTAAGTTGTGTGCTGATTGTTAGTTAGGATCTTTCCGACGAAAATAACAACTTTTCACTTATAGGAGGACTGTATTTCCTTCCAATCAACCAATTCTTACCGAAGATTAACTTGCTTTACAAACTATATTGCCTTCTATAATCATGCTAGATTTCACTTATCAAGATGAATTTTACATAACAATTTAAATTCCTTACCCACGCACTAAATTCTGTATCATTTTTTCTGATGAAATCAAGTATTAAACACTTAAAATACCTCTTTTTATTGCGTCACAGATTCTATAGATGATTACTACATTTACTTTATCATGTTACAACAAAAATAATACTACTACGTTTACATACGTTCAAAAAAAATCTTGATCGTGGTCACACCACCAATGGTATTCCTATGCAACTGCTTCAAGCGGCTATTTTATCTTGTGTCCCATGTGAAAAATGTCTCACAACTGAAACGCTTAAAGTTTATGGAAAACACAAGGAAATACAACAATGTGAGGTTTGGTTGTATTATAACTTTGGGTTATGGCTTTATATTTTGAACTTAATTCACTAAAAATAAGAGAGAACTTAATGGTTAAGAGACAAATTAATGTTAAGTATTTTATAGGTTAAAAGCAGAAATATGATAATCAAAAATAGTCCAAATATAGTTTTTTCAAATCTACTATCAAAATCGGCTATATTTGGGATGAAAGTTACTTCATATCATTTTGCAAGCGGACCCAGGTTACATGATCTCGGTAGCATGCGGGTATGATTTGACACCGGCATGAAATCGTGCCGGCATGAGCTAATTTTTGTCATTTTTTTGACGTGGTTTATAGGATACTGCATTTTTGTGACATCACATGACTTTTATTGTAAACTTGTTTTACTGTTTTCTTGATTGGTTTTGCTGATCTATGGCGAAAACAACACGAAATCAAGTCGCCACCATGTTGGCATGGCCTTTTTACACGATTTCGTGACCTCAGCATGAACCTGTACCGGATCGGCTAATGGTTTTAATCCGTATTGACAGCTTATCAGGCCAGCGTGGGACCGACATGGCTTAAATTGCTGGTATAAAGACAAAAGATATCACGTTGGTATTATTTCATACCAGCACGATGCCGACATCGTTTATAGGCTGTCTCGGTCTGAAAGGGCCATGGGCATTTTTACAAAATCATGGATAACGTCAATTATTAGCAGTTCTCTGTCCCCCCACGCATTATGGCCCCTGCTTAGGTTCAATAATTTGATTAATTTCAAGCAAAAGCAATGGCCAAGCTAGCCATTTTTGTTTGGGTATCAGTCCCCTGAAGAAAGGAGGAAATTATCTCGACTGCTGTCACCTTCCTTTTCCAGTTTAACTAAGCAATCAGAATTCCTAGGATACGTAAACGATTTTACCAAAATGCAATACTTTGCAAGACGAGCGATATTAATACGTGAGATTGGATACCCCAATTCAAAGTAATTGTTGTTTTACATCTGTTGTCTGAGCACTAGAAGCAAGAGAAAGTTTGTCAAACTGGATATTCCCAAAGCAATTAGACAAACCTAGTGTTCTAGCATTTATTTTGCCTTGGGGTGTCGAATCTTTCTGCTTCCTCTATAAGCATTTTTCATAGCATATTCTCTTCTGAATCTGTGAATTGTTTCTCGGATTTTCCATGTGCCTCTCTACTGTCTCTTAATTTTCGTGCATTTACTGAAAATGTTTCCGACTACAATTAAACTTGTATTCTCAGCTTCTTCCCCGAAACAGAGGTCAGTAGAATTTCCTTCCATGCCTTTTGGATCAAATTAACCAATACAAATACGAAATGCGTATGAAGTACTATCATTTTTCCTCTAACCCCTTCACGATGTCGATACTTAATCTTATCTTATATGAAGAATTTACCATCTCTAAAATGCTGTCGATCACAAAATCAGCTGTTATTATCAGTTAAATAAAATTTGCAACCTCTTTTCTGTATATATTCATAGGACCTGAAAATTTAGTAGGAAAGCAGTGATTAATCCTCCAACTGTATTCAAATGCTCGGTACAGGTATGAGGTCATTGCATTTTACAGTTCAGTTATTGCTGTCTCATTAGTATGTTCGGTTCAACAACTTCATCAACAAATTTGTAGAACGACCTGTTTGAATTGGGAGGAGCGGTAATTATCTGTTATTATTGATTTTGATTAACTTATATCGGTGCGACCATATATGATATTTACAAGCAAAAATTGCTCCAGATGCTCTCAGATTCCTTTAACAGAAGACGAAAATTCAAGAGTGTTATCGAAGCAGCTGCCTTTAATCACGGCTGTGGCACATAAGGCGCCCCTGACCTCAACTGCTTTACCCGCTATGCTTAGTACTTCTTAACTGCAAAACTTACAAAGTGCTCTTGCCGGGTGTGATATATTTAATATATCCAAATTTAAATCAAGGAAACCATTTAAATATATATTTGAAAAGCATCGTCATTTGAAAATGAAAACCTACCCTTTGAAAATTCCTCTAGCAAACTTGAAAGAAAACGTCCCTCTGAGATTTCAACAAAAACTTAGGGCTCAAAATAAAATCTTCGAGGATGGATTATTAACATCAATTACGCGCCTTGAAAATGTCCAATATCATTAAATTTTTTCTCACCAAACCCCATGCTCGTATATTTCAAAACATCTCAGCTGTCATAGACTAATTTAAATTTCACAAATTCTGTTTCGAATTATAATAGATCCTGGAAGGTCCATGTCGTCAAATCAATGCGCCTGCTTTGTCCGGACCATGGACATGTGCCTGCTTTGTCCGGACCATGGACATGCGCCTGCTTTGTCCGGAACATGGACATGCACTTTGCAGAATCTTAGATTAGGAATCTTTTTGTCCCCTGCGGCTCTTGAAGCTTGGTTGTACAGGGTCGAAGCTACAATGTTTGCTTCAGCTCCTGAGGTTGACTGACACGTGATTATCTGTGACTTTCCGGTAGGCTGTGCGCTTGCCAGGAGGCCAATAGAATGATTAGATCCTGCTTTCGACATTTGGCTATGTTGTCATCATTGCGATGTTGCTTCAATTTGTCGCATAAATGCAGCTGGCTGAGGAATGTAGAACTAACTAGAATTGGTAACAGATCTAGCCTTAACTTCATGTTCTGTGGAAGGCAAACACTTGCAAAGTGTCCATCTTTTTGCAAAATGGTGTTTATCAATCTTTGATTAACACTTGTCATCTGCATACAGGTGTGGTCTACAACTGAAAACTTGTTCATTCGTTTTTTCAAAAGGATGCTTACAGTAATTCGTGACTATGTTTTCCTCTGTTGTTTTACTGGTCCACTTCTCGGAGAACTACAACAGCTAACGTGTAGTGTAGGGAGATCGTAGCAAAAGAAATTTCGTCATCCATATTCTGTACAGTGGCGTAGCGTCAAGGGAAGCTGGTAATGCGCCGCATGCCCTGAAAAACTTGGCCAAAAATATTTTTAAAAACG
>JANTCA010002968.1:0-10000 GCA_024741275.1 Chironex yamaguchii | reverse complement strand
AAAGCTCTTTTCCTCTGGCACTCATCAGAATATGAATCTTCAAAACGGAAAATATTGCTAATGCTTCAAAATTTTTATCAAGACGCTTATAAAACGCTTATTCTTGGAATCTCTTAGTGACTTGTTTGCTCGCCAAGTAAATTTTGTTTGGCTTTTGATTCTCTTGCTTTGCCAATCTTTCAAAATCTTACTTTAGCTATACATTATATTGACTATGCTTATGTGCAATTTCAGTAGTCGAAAAAATTTGAGTTGGATTCTGCATAGCTCTTAAAATTTTGAAACCCACAAGAGCTCGCCTTACTTACAGCTCATGAACTCGGGCTGGCTCTCGACGGACTTGCGTAGTAAGAAAGTTTATATCGTAATCACAATCCGGCCAAAACAGACACTCAAATATTAGCCATTAGAAGAAAAGTTGAAGGAAAAGGGTTAACCTTTTCTGACTGCAACATGCTGTCTTTATGGATATGATGCAAGTAGATTCCCTAATAATTAATAACAGGAGTAAGCTGCCTCTGATAATTATCCGTTGTCCATTACATTTGGTCCCTATTGGGACTTGTTACAAAATGTTGACTTATTTTGTTGTTTAATTTCAGAAGCAAGCAATTGCTGTAGAATCTGCGATTCATTATTTAGTCCTCTCTTTTTTTATCCTCTAACATGTCATTTGCTACAATTTTACAGAAGGATCCTGCAAATTAGCTGATGATGTAAAGGCGTTGCTATCACACTGTTTGACCTTTTATTCCGTGAGTAAGGAAGAGGATCAAAATTTTTATGAGGGCTGGAAAATAAACATGTCACCCACGATACCTTTGCACTCATACCAGTTGGATAGTTGGAAATATAAAGAAATGAAAGAGTTAAGAGGATTCCCATACTGGGGATTACATAGTGTTTATGGAGGAGGTGGTTATGTGACTGATCTTGGCACATCGATGGAGACTGCTTTGGAGCGATTGACTTACTTACAATCGTCTGGATGGATTGATACTCGTACACGAGCTATTTTTGTGGAGTTTTCTCTTTACAATCCAAATGTGAATTTGTTTGCAGTTTCATTTATTCTTATGGAGGTTTTGCCAATTGGCAATATGCAGCCCCTTGGAGAAATCAAGGCATTCAATTTATACAGATACATTGGGCCAGCAAGCACACTTATTATTGTAAGTGAGATTGTTTTGCTTCTAATGCTCCTTTTCTATGTCTACATTGAAATAAAACAGTTACATCGACATGGTACAATGTATTTTGCCGGTCTTTGGAACTATGTTGACCTAAGTTTGATTGGTCTGGAAATTGTCGCCATTGTCCTATACTTTACACGTTGGTACGAAGGTGGCAAGAACTTACTCCGTTTAAGAGTAAATCCCACTTCCTTTATAAGTTTCCAATACGCTGCAGGTACGGATGAATTGCTGGCATACGTCCTTGGTATTATTGTTTTCATTGCATCTTTAAAATTTCTTCGAATTCTTGATCTGCATCCTGTCATGAATTTCATGGGCACTGTGCTACGAATGTCCATGTATCCGCTTTTATTATTTATGATACCATTCCTCCTGACTTTCATAGGATTTGCCTTGTTTGGCTACCTCGTTTTCGGAACGCAGCTAGAAAAATTTAACTCACTACATCGTGCAGCTGAGACTCAGTGTACTATGATGCTTGGCAAGGTGCGAGTGAAGGATGTTCTAATGGCAGAAAATGGACTGGGGCCTATTTATTTTATTTGTTACACATTCACACTGTTATGGAACCTGATGACTATTTTTGCAGTAATTTTGAACAAGGGCATTACCGACGCCAGAGACCATACAAGAGAAAATGCCACTAGCAATGTGGTTGTAGAAATATTTTTTGAGAAATTATATGCTATAATTGGATACAAGGGGTCAACCAAGGTGAAGCCTGGAAATTGGGAACAGCTATCGGAGGAACAAAATAACGAGGAAAAATTAGTTGAGGCCAATTTTGTATCACATCGTAGTAATACAAAGGGCTTGACATTAATGCAACCAACGAAATCCTTATCATCAATCATGGAAAATAATCTTGCATTGGCCGAGTCCAATATGGACGTAGTTTTGAACCATCTTAACAACATGGTAATGGATTTCGACACAGCTATAAGTATCAATGATTTTCAAAGCTGATTTGCGTATCGGTATACGTACATTATTTCAGTTTGCTAAGATAAACAGCAACGACCCTGTAGAGTTAATTGTTAATCAAACAACATGTATTTTGCCCTGGATCATCAGCTTGGTCAATATTCAAACTTTCCATGTTTTAGTCTCCTGTGTTTGTTGTCAGCGTAACGTACTTTTTAAGATTGTACTCAAGTTTTCCAATACACGACTGTATGCGTACTTGTTGAACTCGCATTGTTCTGTCATATAAATTCCTTGAAATGAAAATGGTGGCACCGTCTCAAACGAGACATCGACCTCAGAACGTATCACACAAAGTGCGAGAAGTATCCCCTACTCGCTGAAATTTCAAACGCGCGTGGTCACGTTAAGATAGAGGACTAGTATCAAACTGACTAGTATCAAACTGTTTTTAGTGGCCATTTGTTATTCAGCAGGAGTTTGCCGGTACATCTGGAGCCTTTTTTGCTCTCTGAAGATGAAATGTGTGTCGGTCAATGTAACTTCGAGAAAGTTATAGGAGTTCTGCATGTAGCATGGGCCTCAATACCGTGGAATAAGTCTCCGGCACAGCTTGTTCTGGGCTGCAAAATCGGAATCGACCACAACGTATCTGGTTTAACTTCAACCTTTACCGTTTTCTACCTATTGTTTGAAACCTGGTTCTCTCTTTTTTATCAATGAGAGTGCTTACTTTTCTCTGAAACGCCCTAGGTTTGTTAGACATTCTCTAAACTATACATAACAGTGAAAGTTTTGCATTAGCCTTAAATACAAGATTACTACTTCACTTTTATTTGTTCACATGAAATAAGAGTTCGGCCAAGTATTTCGGTAAGCGGAGCATGCAACAGAGAATAACACATTAATTAAGGTAATGGCTTCATCTTATAAATGCTTTTTACAACATAGCATCGGATGACTGTTACTTATTCAGTTAATCATCGATTGCTTTGTTAAAATAAAGAAACATGGTTCAAGCAACATAAATAACTTGCCATGATTGTGCATGTCTTAGCAAGTATCTTATTAAAACATTGGTTCAATTCACAAAAAATTCACAGCTCATTGTGGTATAAGTTTATAAACCATTTCAACTGATCAACATGTCATTACGTTCATAAATTAAGAACAAGGTATGTATTTAGAATTCAGTCGACAACATTTAAACACAATGTGATTTTATCTGTTGAAGTTCTAATAGTAATAAAAATAGTCGCTTAAACCTGCTCTGCTTAAAAAGCTCTGCAGATAAACTAACTCTTCATTCTCACCCTTATTAGTTCTTTTCATCTTTCCTTTGCTGGACTTTGACTAGCCCACCGGACTAGTGCTCAACAATCCATTCCTAAAAGATTAGATCATTCTACATACAAAACCGGTAAGTGTGGAGGAAGAGTAATCAATGAGCATGATTAGACATTAAGAACACAAAATTAAGGACTGATTGTGATCAAAGGGGCCTCGAACCGGGTCTCACGACTGCAAATCTGACGGCTTTCCTTCTAAGGTAAACAGCTCTGTAGGAAAGGTCAAAGGAATGTTAGTCATTCAACAGTGATCGTCTGTCGATTTGTGTATACGCTGTACAAGCGGCATGTATTTTGTGCCTAGAAGGCATCCATTTATCACTGTTCGCATTAATTCCGTATAGAAGTCGACAGACTGGTCATGTGTTAAGAACAGAAATTACAGTATGAGTATGGCCACCCGGGCGTCGAACCCAGGTCTCACGACTGCAAATCAGCCGCCTTCTCTACTGAGCTAAACCGCTTAGTAGAAAAGTCAGTAGACTATTAGTCATTCAACCCCGATCGTCTAGCCATGTCATTGGTTTTCTGTCTATTAGTGTATACGCTGTACAAGCGGTACTTGTTTTGTCTACAAGGAATCCATTTATCACCGTTTCCATTAATGCCACCTAGAAGTCGACTAGCTGGCATTAGACGGTTAGTGGGGCGGCCAAAGCATGAAAAGATAAAATATACTTTTAGTCTTCAAAAATGTTCAATCAAATGAGCACAAAAACGCAATAAAATTCGTACATAAGAAATTTCCTATGATCCCAACTTTTCATGTAAACACTTGATTCGTTGCAAATATGTCTGTGATGCCGCAATAATCTAAAAAGGCACTAGCTTACATCTCTAATACATTTAAGGGCATAATCTCTAACATTTCATGGCCTTTAAAAACACGGACCCCCTAGTTTTACTAATGCTATATACGTCTCTGGAAAAAATGACCGTTGTGTCAAGAACACGTATAAAGAACTTCTTTAGTGTCAGCTGGTGTAACTAAATGAAAAATGGACAATCTGTTAAGGCAAGAAAAATTGTTAAGACAATGAGAGGTAGGTAATGACAGAGGACAGAGACAATGATGGTCAAAGAAGGAGGAATGGTTAAAAACAGAGAGATTGCTAAAGACGCAGATGTGGTTAGAGAAGGAGAGATGGTTAAAGAGCAAGGGATGGTTAAAGATGAAGAGATGGTTAAAGAAGGAGCGAATGTTAAAGAGGGAGAGATGGTTAAAAGGGAGACGTGGTAAGAAAAGGAGAGATGGTTAAAGACGAAGAGATGGTTAAACAAGGAGCGACTGTTAAAGAGGGACAGACGCTTGAAAAGGGAGACGTGGTTAGAGAAGGAGAGATGGTTAAAAAGGAGACACAGTTAAATACATGCGATGATGAAAGACGGAGAGATGGTGAATGACAGAGAAGCAGTTAATGAGGGAGAAATGGTCAGAGAGGGAGAGATGGTCAAAGAGGGAGATATGGTCAAAGAGGGAGATATTGCTAAATAGGGAGAGACGCTTAAAGAGGTCGAAAAAGAGAAGGAGAAATGGTTACAGAAGAAGAGATAGTTAATGAAGGAGAGATGGACATACAAGGACGAATGTCAAAGAAGGAGAGGTAGTTTAAGAAGGAGAGTTGATTATTGAAAGAGAGATGGCTTAGTTTCTCAAATACCGAGCCACAAAGAGGTTTAACCATTCAAGAACAACAATGTACACTCTTGGGTCTTGTTAATCTAGGAAATTAAGTAGAGAAAAAAAATTATACTACAAGCTCGTCAGTGGTATTTTTATTAAATCATAATCTTGTAGGAACAAGTGACCTCGATTCCCTTGCCATAGCTAAATGGATCGAGGTTTCCTGTGTTTATGCTACAGAAAAAATATCACGTTTATATTCCTAGATGCTTAAACAAACAAAGTCTTTGTTGTAAACATTGTAGTGCTTAAGGCAGTATCCTATTAACCAAATCATTTCCTTCTGCAATTGTTGCATAGCATCCTTTTCTTGACCTTCGAAAATTGTCTGTGTCTCATAAATGGACGCTTATATGCCATCTCGATTAAAGAGTTAGTCGTTGTCAAGGAAACTAAACTACATAGGTCGTTGACAAGTCCTTATCTATGGAATTCCTGCTTATCTCCCCTATCACAAATATTGTATGCTGTAATCAAATATTGCAAATGACAGTGATTAGTATACTAAGCTAAGAAATGACCCAGCAACACCAAAAGAAGAGATGCCAATGAAACAAGGAAATGAAATCCATGGTTTCTAAAACACGTCTGAACTAACTATGCTTTGATAAGAATTGCTGACCTTCGAATGATACCAAAATATATGGCAGTTACGATCACAGCAACCTCTTTAGTGTGGAAAGCATGTAAGTATTAAGCAATTTGATAAAAAAGGCTGGTGCTTCGTTAAGCTGGACCTTTGTGTCCGTTTTCTCTTGTTTGGTACGTTTAGCACCTGGCCCAAACTTGCAGAAGAGATTGGATGTAAAGAATACCATCCTTACTTCAGTTTTCATGCAAAGAGAAACTAAATCCATTCATACTGTTGTTTTTAGGCGTGTTAAATTCTTGCCTCTCTCTCAAGAAACCTCGTTTCGCAATACTCAGCTCTATAGTGCAAGAGAACTCGTGAGCAATGCAGCCACAAGAGCCAAGGGGTTTCAAGATGCTGTAACGAATGTGCTAATAATTAATCTACAATTGGAATTGTACATTCTGCTAAAACAAATAAACAGAGTACATAAATAAAGAAGTTATTCATGCCTTGAGCTACGTTTTGAGAGATCCTTCTCCCATCGTCACAACATGATGAACTTCTCCGTCTATGGCTTCAACTGAATAGCTAAGAATAAGGATATTTAAAACTGAGAGTGTTAAAAACATAGGCTCATCTAATAGTTTGGCATGGGGCGTTATTGCCTCACGCTGAAGTGGGGCTGTATGCCGACTGTGCATGCCAGAGTGTTCAGACTGGGGCCTCGAATCTCAAAAGGTTGCATATTTTGAGTTTTCATCACAATACAGAGGTTTAACAGGGTTTTTGCAAGCCAGTTTGAGAATGGGATTATACTATTTTGCTCCAGAGAGCTGTTATTAAACACTACAGGACCATGCAATTGCTTAAATTTTGAGTTAAAAATTGAAGCCTTGCTGTTACTTAAATTTGCAATGACATTAAAACAGACGCGAGGGAATGAGTTTTCGGCCTTGAACTTTTCATGAAGGAACCTAGACGTCCTGTAAGCTACAGTACTTGACAAATATATTCAAAACGTTTTCTACATCATTGTTTTTGAGCCTAAATTTATAATGGTCTTTCATACAGTGTGGAGCACTCAGTCTTATTTATGAGTATATATATTATGTAGACGTATGAAAAATTTATTGTTTTTCAGTACGACGAATTTAGGCGCATACAACCAATTCAGTCAAAGCGCTAGAAAAGGTTGTGTTGATGATATACGTGCCAATTTTATTGCCAGTATCCATTAGAAATCAAAGATGATTGAGGTATCACCCTCGTTTCTAAACAATGCTCTATGAATTCTACCTCCTCGGTCATAAGGTGTCTTATTTCAACAACGCATTGAATAAGAAGACTATTCTTATCATTATGACAGTAGTAACTGAGCATTCTTTTCAAGAAATATTGTGCTGATTAGCAAATCCTCGCCTTAAAAAGCTTCACTAGTATCAGTCCACTATCGGATCCATAAAATGAAACTGTGGTTGGTAATCTAAACATGATAACAAAACCTGACGCCCTGTGGTTTGTTGCACTTTTGTTAAGGAGATGCCTCCTGTTTTACAAAGTACGCAGTGAAGATAGAGACATTTTGTTGAACATCAAATTCCATGACACAAACGAACAAGGTAAGTAAGTGCAGTAGATGAGAAATATTCTTACTTATTCACCAATTAAAACTGTCAGTGCCCTTTTTTACAAGTTATCTTCAGATGATCTTCACAATGTATCAGATTTAAATACGTCTGGGACAAACAAATAGGAAAGTGAATGTGTTTTTGTATCTACGTGTCTGTGAATTAGTCATTGCTCTGAAATAATGTTACAATCGTAAACCTATCATATGCATTTTCAGCTCAAACTTTGACTAGCTTTAACATGCTAAATCATGTTTCACCAACCCGACGAAATCATTCTCTTGAAATAGCGAGATTTCCAATTCAAGGAAAAAATCTTTACCTTATGTTAGGATTAACGGCCTTCCTCTCCAACCACATGCTCTCATCAACTAAGGCATAACCCAAGGGGGAGACTAACTTAATTACTCCAGGGTGCAGAGTTGTACCATTTTTTTAAAGGTATGTTTCTCAGAGTATGAATGCCTGGATACAATTTACAGCGAACGATGTTTGTGAATTATGGGTAGAGCACTTTATAGAGATAAAATTTCGCAAGGATTAAATTTCGCGGGGATTAAATTTCGTGGAGCTCGCGAGTTTTGGCCAAATCCAAGACAGTATATCCCCGCGAAAGATTTAAACTTCGCGGATGATACAATTTGATCCCCGCAAAATTTATTCCAGTGTATTCAGGGAACTTTCCGAGTTGTCAAGATATATGATCCTAATTCTTATTCTTGATTACACTGGCCTTTTTTTTTCAAAGGTCGAAGGTTTTTCAACTGATTTATAAGTTTTTTGGTGCGCTGAATCCAAACATGCCATCCGTTTCCTTGGATCAGGTCTTGCTTTTGAGATATGAGAAGTGCGACTTTTGGCCCTTGTATAGTACTAAGTATAAGGAAAACAGAGCTGCAGCTGGCCTATTCTTAGGGGGTTTTTGCATAAAAATGATACTGTAGCATCCCGAAACTGATACTGAAACCTAATGATGTTTTCCTAATGATGTTTTTCAACATTCTTTGGGTAACGAGAGCGTGAAAGAGAAATTAGACCGTTCTTCACAACTCAGAGGGATTCGTCATTAGTTTACTGCAACTACACTGCTGGTTTGATTCAATCAATGGGGCTGGACTATGTTGCTATTAAATGAGACTGTTCATCGACTCTTCCAGCAGAAGTCTCCATTTAATAGCAACATAGTCCAGCCCCATTGATTGAATCAAACCAGCAGTGTAGTTGCAGTAAACTAATGACTAATCCCTCTGGGTTGTGAAGTCCTCCTTCACAACGGAAATAAATACTCTTCAATTCCAATCGGTAATTCGGTGGAAATAAAAGAAACTCATGACAACATGGATCAGCTACTGTCTGCTCTGAACTACAATGACCATGGTTGGTTGATCTGTTGAGATATTACGTTAGTTTGATTGGTTTTGGGACTGCAGGGTGGTTACACGAAGCATCCATGCTTTTCTGTGTTTGTGGGATAGTCGAGCTGATGATCAACATTTTGTCAGACAAGAATGGCCACCAAGACAAAGTTTGGACCTTGGTTCACACAATGTTCAGGCTCGTTCTCTTGTTGAACTAAACAAGGTCTTACTCCCACCTTTACATATCAAACTGGGACTGATGAAGAAATTTAAGAAGGCAATGGACAAGGACGACATGGGGTTTACTTTTCTTCAGCAGAAGTTTCCTTGGATCAGTCTGGAAAAGCTTATGGCTCGCATTTTTGATGAGCCTCAGATAAGGGAACTTATGATGACTCAATAATTGACGATGCACTGAATGCAGCTGAGCTGTCCGTTTGGTGGTCACTTAAGTCAGTGATAAGAAACTGTCTAGGAAATACCAGAAGTGAGCTCTTGAACAGTTATCAAAAATTAGGGGCTCGCATTCCCCCAGAACTGTGGTGACTTCAGTGAGGAACAGGGAGAACATTTCCACCAGGATATTCGTATCATGGAAGAATGCTACCAAGGCCAGTGGGATGTGGACATTCTTGCGGACTACTGTTGGTGTTTGAAACGAGACGTGGTGGCTAACGAACACAGGAGAAAGTCACCAAAAAGGCCCTTCATCCACGATTAGATCTTCTGTAATGTATTTTCTGGACTTTGCTAGAAAAAATGATTTCTTTAGCCAATAATTTTTTTTCAAAAATTAAGGGGAATAAATAGCACTAAATAGCTTTTTTAATTATTTTTACCACCTGGTATATCCAAAACGTGACCTGATTGAACACAATGGGTGTGATTTTTGGATTCTCCATAGCAAATTACCCTAGCCTCAGTTATCAGATGCTTTACGTTTGAAACTTCGCAGGCCAGTGTTATAGTAGTACTATAACTGTTACGCCATGAGCTACCAAGAACGTCATTATCATTGTTATTATTAAGTTTGATCCGGTCGTCTTCCTCAGCTATTGTGATAATGTGATCACTCAAGAAAGCAGCTGCATTGAGAGGGAGCCGGCCGGGGTCGAATTAGCATCCCTCAGACATAAAAGCCAACAATCCACCTTCGACTTCATGTGTATACATATGTATATATAAATTTCAAGAAATAAACACTTTTTAACGTTTCGAATAATCCTTCTTCAGAAAACTCAGAAGTTTGGTGATGGATGGATGAAACATGGATGATTGAGCTCTTCA
>JANTCA010002967.1:0-31596 GCA_024741275.1 Chironex yamaguchii | reverse complement strand
GATAGATAGATAGATAGATAGATAGATAGATAGATAGATAGATAGATAGATAGATAGATAGATCGATCGATCGATGGCTGGCTGGCTGGCTGGCTGGCTAGCTAGCTAGCTAGCTAGCTTTTGACGTGCTTATTTGATTTTGCATATTGGAAATTTTTAATAATCGTAAGTTTGTCCATGCCATCAAGACAAGGGGCTGTTTCTAATGAAGAGCTTTGAACAAAACGCTCTTGAACCAATGTCTCTCCTCACGTCCTGAATATCTGGGTATTTGCAATTTGCAAGCAATCAAAGCTGTAAAGCTACACCAGTGTCAACAAGTTTGTGATAACAATAAATAAAATTGTATTTACAAAGCCACGAAATTAAAAATGACAGCTGTCAGAAGATATAGCTTAATAAAACTCATAACCATGTTTATAAACTTGTTAACCTGTCAGCAACAGACAAAGAAGTGGGTGAACAGCAGTATAGAAAATTAAGAGGAGTACATTGCAAATTGTACTCCCACAATGGTGTAATTTACCGATTGACGTCAGAGACTGAGTTTCAACGGAAAATGCTTAACTAAATTATTACTTTGATTTGCATATTTGGTTTCCTTTGAATTTAGACACATTGGTTATTCTACGTTGCTCTGTTTTCTCTTTGCGAATAAGACATTTGTAGATGCAGATACAAATGCGTAAGTCATCAGTGACTTTAACGATTCATTCAGCTTTAAGCATCACATTGCTATCCTGATGAGTTTAATTCATTTGTCATTGGAATACCTATAGTTGAAATCGTCTCCCCTTACTAAGATCGCATGAAAAAACTAGTTTATGTTTATGTACAAGTACACTTGCCTAATGATGAGGAAAATGGAGATAATTCAGAGAGGGGTAGTATTACTCTTTCGCAATTTCCATTTCTTATAACCATAAGGCTAAGCCCGTTCCTTTGGAAATATAGTGATTTAGAAGCGCACTTGAATGCAGTCATTCGTGTACAGTCCACGTGCTAAGATGATTTTTATGAAGGTATCAGATATTCCTGTGCTAAGAACACGTTATATTGTACTGCAAAGATAGAACCTCAGTCCAAGATAATGAAGAATACCCCTGCAATATTTAGGAAGTAATGAATGCGATGTCGTACGGCAGTGAGATTGACAATGACTGCTTCAGGGTTTTCTGAACTGAGTGTGGTTAATGTTGCGTAATTATGATATGGGATTCTGAAGAAACAAACTTAAGTGACATAACATGAAAAATAAAAGGAACAAATTTGGACGTGACCTGGAGACATAGCACGTATAACAGTCCATAGGTCTGTACAAGCCAGTGGATTTTGAGCAGAAACTAAAAAAACAGAATGTATTGCTAAGGGGCTTACACACGGCGCAATGAAGGGATACCGGCAAAACGTATACGAATATTACCGCAGAAAGGTGTATTTGTTGTAGAAAACACTTAAAGGCATCAAGAAGTAAAACAACACATGATAGGGACAACAGTGGAACATTGAAGAGTATTTGCGTTTTGTAATACAAAAATACAAACAAAATAGATCAACTTCCTTTTTGATATCTTTTGTTCAGCAAAGAGAACTCTCTTCTCTGGGGCAATGGGAGGGGCCGTTTATAAAAATTTAGCCTCATCAATCTTCCATATTACAGCTCTTGACTTACAAAGGAGCCAGAAATCGTAGTCATCATTTTGATGAAGGTTGTTTTCTGGTTTTATTTTCCCTCTAGGACCTTACAACAGTATAATGACGTGTTTAGAGTCACGCTTTAAGTATATCAAATTTTTCCGCTGCTTAATACCCTACATTTTTTATACTAACTTTGTTATTGGAATTGTAGGAAAATCGCCAAAGAGAAGAAGGAAACAATTACAAGGTCAGGATAAATAAATAAATATCTAACGAAAAACTATTCAAAAGTGTCGACTGTTTGCATCAGTTTAAGATGATGAGTATTATTTAATTTTAAACAGTCCCAAACAGCTTGCACGATTGTTATTCCTGTTTATTAATAATGAGGAAACTAACCTTAGCAAAGTATGAAATTCTCAAAAAAAAGTGGAAAATGCCACACAGATTTAACGCTCTTCTCCAGATTATTTAATGGAAATAATTGAATAATTAAATACATTTGTCTCTGATACAGTATTCTAACACTTAGTCGTGGCTCTAGAAAGAGTATATAAAGACAATTGGCTACCTTGGTTTAAGCACAACTCTTCACTGTGAACTTTTTGTTGATTACAAACTTGGCAACCTTTCTGACTCTCTGTTTCTATAGCCATGTACCCGATTGGCGTGGTGAAATTGTCAACTTTGAAAATTACCTTGACAACTGCTATAGAAAAAATTTAACTCTTTTATGTTTCTGCTGGAGATTTACAAGTGTTAGATTCCTCGTTATTAGTAATCTCTTTAGGGAAGTAAGGTATATCTTCCTTGTTTAGAACGTCAATTATTCGTTTAACGACGCCTGTAGTGCTCTTGTTGCGAGGGCAACAAATTAGAGTTCCTGCCATGCATACAAAAGTTCTCTTTTACTTCAATTGTTATCCCCATTCTCCTTAAGACCATGGTGCATGTAGAACAAGTAGCACTAACACCCAAATAACATCCTCACTCACGTTTGCTGAGGATGTGGTGAAAAGGTCAAGAAGACTGTACGTATTCCATTCTTGGCCAATTGTGGCGTAATTGTTACCATAGGTGGGTGTAGTGCAATGAGTTAAAATGCTTTTACTGTAACATTTTCCTGAATGCTGCATATAGATGGACTATTTATAGCCTCTTGTTTATTCAGTTGATAAAGATGATACGACCCATTGAAGGAAGTCACGTCCCAAAGGAGAAGTCGTATTACAGTGATGCTTCTCTGGACCAGTCGACTTTGTAAATTATTAGATTACTTCATTTGTCACCAAAACAAGTTTAAGAAAATGTAAGTAGTTACATATTCGCTTAAGACTTACGACGTAGATAATTCAACGGTCACATGACAACAGGTACTCGATTTAAAACATGTTAGTCTTATAACTCTCCCCCTACTTTTTCACTTTCTTACTGATTACTTTTTATACTTGAAGGCAAGAAAATGCTAACCCATCACCTTTTCTGTTCCTGAGTTCAGATACTGTGGATCAAATTTTGCACACTTCGGTTGGGCACACTTCAAAATCTTGTTGCAAACTATTCTTTCAGCTTAAGTAATTAAATCCCTTCTTGAATTGTTTCTACCTAGTCCAAAATAGATTAAAATCGATATCTTTTGTCGGAGATCCCTAACGTAAATAACTTGACAATATAGCAAGTGAAAAGATTTATGAAAGTAGCAAAAGGACTTAAAACGTACTCGTTCATGTCTAACTAATGCTTGAGTTAAATTTATTTTGAAGATTTTATCATTTCATGTACGTTGAACAGACATATGTGGTATGGTTTGTTTTGACTTGGTGAAGAGAATACATTCACGTTTAGCTCGAATATAGGTTTGTCTGTGAGATTGTGACTTGAATATGTTACATGACCCAGACATTTTTCCTCTGGTTCGACCATAAAACATTACTACAAAAGCTAAGCCATTTGTTCTCTTGCCAACACGTTTAAAGTTAAATCACTCTGAAACATTTGAAACGACGATGTAGTGTGGTGTCCTGATACACGATAGTAAAAAACTACTACTTTACAAGTAATAGATGTAATTTTTCATATACGTTTTCTAAACTTGTGTTATGAAGCATCAAGTATGATAACTTTTAGGATGCTTCTTGTATAACAAAAACAACAGCTTAGTATGCGTAACTTTTTGCTATAGACAGGTAGCAAAAAATCGAACTAAAAGACATTGAAATTAGTATCAGCTAGTAGTACATCTTCATTCCTGTCAAAATCTACGATTACACGTTTAAAACACGTGGAAAAATACAGGTTCTTCTTTATTGGAACTAAAAGACATTGAAATTAGTATCAGCTAGTAGTACATCTTCATTCCTGTCAAAATCTACGATTACACGTTTAAAACACGTGGAAAAATACAGGTTCTTCTTTATTGGATTCGTTTAAGAAAAAGTTTGCGATATCCAGTAGATTTGAATGACGGGAAGAGCAAATAGGTTCGAAAAAGCGAGATGTTGAGATAGCGGTGTTTAAGAAAACCAGTTTCAATCATAAAGGGTTATTAGCAGAAAACCCGATGGATTTAATAACTGGTTTAACATAGCAAACATTCGAGATAAGCAGCATTACTGAGAGCGGACGTCGACAGTAGTATAAAAATAATGTGAAGTAACGATTTCCCTTTACCAGCACTGAAGAAATAGCAACATCGACCAGGAATCTTCAATCAAGTTAGCATTTACTCCATTACTGCTTTGCTGAAACGTAATTAAAACAACGTTGTATTGCCTGCACACGAACTCTGCAATGACATAAAAGTGACAAAGTTGTAAAGCAATGTCTGAAAATAATTAATTCTGGTATAAGATACGTTACATTTGCAAGTTAGGAGCAACGTGATTGGTCTGTATTAAAAATTGTGTCAGAGATTTTCTGCCCTAACGATGTTTTGTTCACATGTTTGGTTCTGGTGATAATCCACTCTAACATTGATGAATGTTAATTGTACTTGGAAGTCAGTGATCCACAGAAAGTAGGTCATGGAGCTGTATTTAACCTCAGTTAGATTCCAGAAATTCCACAAAGAAATTGATAGTGAATGTAAATGTCACTGCTCTTGTTCACTGTAAATTTCTGTAATTAAATATAACCGTAATTTCTATCTACTTACATTTGTAATAACAACTGGAATCCACAATCTGACAAAATGGAAAAATTCTGAGTAACACTTGTCTTAATCTTTCGTTTCAGGGTCACGCAAAGCCATCTTTTTGTCTCCTAAAGGCTTATCCGTCAGACAAAAATTACCCAGTTGTTTTATATACAATCAAGTTGTTGATTAGAGTGGTTCCACTTGTTACATCTTTGTTGATAAATTTATGAAGTCTTACGATTTATTGCAATTGTTTATCTTTTAGTTTTATCCAAAGCCAGTAAAGACAATAGCGTAATCGATATTTTTCATATTTACAAGCATTTATGCCGACAATTTCTAATTCTGTGGTAAAGAGGTTTGTATTTTCAAGGTTGTAAGGATTATCTGCTTCTACTTTTTATTGAAACAATAATCCGAGTGATTTTTCATGCAAATTAAACAGAATGATAAGAGCTTTAAGTTATCACTCAATGTAGAAAGCACTCTTATAGGAGATTAAAATAAACCCAAAATGTAGTCATCAAGTAGGATATATAACTTTCAAATTCTAAATGAGACTTGAAATATCCTGTCAAGCACACAAATATTCTAGACGTTAAGTCTACCAGAGGAGTAATCATAATTTATATTAGTCACAACAGATACGAATTTGTAGCAAAGTTTCGCTTTTACGTGAAAGAAAAGTGAAATGATCTTAGGAATTTCATGTGGTTGTGGCATGTTAAATCGATCTAAACTACCATGTTAATTTTGTCAACAGTCAATAGCTTGTAACAATTTAATTCTTTAAAGGAGCCTTTGGGCTTTAAAGATTACTTCTTATGATATTGATCTCTAATCATGTATTTCCTTCTATTCACGTGGTCTAAAGTGTTTTGTCTTCGGTTATACGAAGAATAGTTCTGATGTCAAAAGCAACGATAACTATTTATATATATTTTGTTCCCTACAGTAATTACTGAATATTCCTATTTGGTCAAAAAGTCTTTATAGTACATGTTCTAGGCCAAATAACAGCAGCTCGTGATTTTAATTGCCTTGTGAAATCGTGGCATACACTCCACGTCACTCTGCTATCAGATAGTTAGCTACCAGGGCCAAAGAATTTTGTGACCTAATTCTTTTTTTTGGGTAAGAAAAAAAGTTTTATTAATAGTTATTATAAACTATTTTTCTTATGTTTACTGGACATAAAATTATAGCTTTAATTTTGTTTTTTGGTCATCTCACATCTTATCAGGCTACTTTGTTAAAAACATTGTTACTTGCACTCTGATGCTCGTGCACGTGCGAGACCGATCCTGTTTCTGAGGCATCTCCTCGTGATACTTCTGTTGGTAAGCAATTGCAAAATGATATATCACAACAGCCAAAATAAGTCTCTAGTCGAGTTAGATTATTTAATTGCTGCTATGCAAGTTTCTTGTATAACACATCTAAGTGCTGTGACTTTATTGGACGTAATAGGGGATAATAAACGCTATATCTTGCAATATTATTCATAAGGTATAGAATGCAATCACAGTAAACTAAAAAAGTGAAAAATTTGTACAAGTTTAGTGGTATAAATCCTAGAAAATACTTTCATGCTTGCATTTTATGTCACTATATTATTTCCATCTAAATTATGCTATTCGGCTGGCAACTTTGGCTATGTTGTGACTTTTACTGCTTACTTTTAAGTCACACTCTTATTTTTCATCATGATGTTTGTATTCATAACAAGGTGTAAGAAGTATTGCAGTTAATATTATTGCTAGCATATTTTTGTCAAGTCATGATTGTGACAACTGAAACTTTCAAGTCGGATCAAGTCGGAAGATGGTTGAAATCCTGATGCCTTTTCTTCTATGAGCAACAATATTGCTGATGCGTCATTTGATATTATTATCTGCATCTATAATTCATTCTTATAAATATCTTAAATATTTTCTACTTTTTATGATTGTGTAATTTATCTTGACCCTTTTATTCTTCATCCGTGTAACATTTCTTTCAGTATAAACACTGACATATATTGAGTAGTTCTGATATTATCATCTACTTGCTTGTAGCGATTCGACTCTGTTCATTATCATGCTATGGAGGCACTTCTGGTTCTTGATCTGTCTGCATATGCAGTATGTAAGACTACTTATTTTATTGTGACTATAAGTTGCAATATCCTGCACATGTATTGTCAATGAAATCTAAGTGGTATTTTTAGTGTTTGCAAGTTTAAACACCTCATAACGTGTAAATAGAAAGAGGTTTTTAAACAAACAAGGGATATGTCCACTCCTTTGGAAACAAATTACTATGTAAAAGACTCACAAATAGGAATATCTCATGCTTTCTGCCTTTGGATGTTGTAACTTCATGTCAAATGAAATCTCATTTCCTTGTTATCAGATACTAGATCTATGTCCTAATCAAAATCATCACGTCTCGTAATTCAAACATTTGTAAACGAGGATGCATGCAAAGTATTTATCGCAGGCTTTTCAGAATAAGCATATGTCATAACACGTTATCTTATAAGTTAAAACGTGCACAGTAGAATGCAAAAAAAATTTTTCCTGTTATATTTGTCTCATATTTCATCTTCTGTTATCTTACAGTAACGTCAGTCCATACTTACGTGATTTTTTAGGTAACAATTTTCTTTGGGTACGAGGAAACAATAAAATTACACACCATTTCTTTCTTGAAGCGTGAAGCTTAAGTACATGTTATTTTGTATGCTTTGCCCTGTCATCATTTTCTTTTCCAAACACGACTTTTGTGAAACATCTCTATTATAGTATGAAAGTAAAGCTAAAAGGATTTGCCACTAACCTTGGCTTCACGTGCATTTGGAAACTTCCACTGACATTTTCAAATTTGTCTCATTACAATCTGCATATACCCCTACATGAGTTAATTGATCACAAATATGAAGACACCAGCTGTTGCTATCATAAATAGGCATGCAACAAGCAATAAAAAATTGCATGAAACACGAAGTATATTTAAACCAATCACTAGCATTTATCCCAATAACAAAAATTACTTCATCAATTGATTGTTTAGTTGACTGATAGACTGATTGAATGACTCTTGTTATCAACTTCAATTATAACGTTTTAGTGCTTTTTCAGAAGATCCACCGAAAAGTCTTTGGCTTACCTAATATAAGCAAACCCGGTCCTGCCTCTAATTGTAATCATACCTTGAGATTCCTTACGCCTTGAACCTTCTCACATTACCTGACATAATTAATTTTTTCGAGAATTTTTCTTCGAATGTTTTTACAAATGAACTTAGGATTTTATCTTAACAGTTTCAGCCCTACCACTTATTTATTAATTACAAAACCCTTGTCCTTTTTTACCCATTCACTGGAAGCAAAATGTTTCGCAATGATCTCGAAAGTCACGTCTCGACCTGCATATTGCCTTGATAAGCTTTATGCAAAATTGTATACTCCTCTTAAGTAGATTTAAACGCACGGAGCAATAGGGTACAAATTGCAATTGAAAATCGGCGGAAATGGTATTCACTGAATAACCGATAGGAAAATGGTGTACGATTTTCACAATACTGTCTGGCCAATATTTGCTAACAACGATAATTATGAATGTCAAGTTTGAGAAGTCATGACAATTTTAACCCCAAAGTAAATTATACTTGTCTTCCAATAACCTAATCTAATGTCCGGAGCTGAAATTAACAGCCTTGGCCACTCCAAGTGTCTTTGAAACTTATCAGGACGATAGTTCCGATTTCAAGCAAAAGTGTCAGATGTTAAGTAAACAACTTATGGAAAAACCTTCCTGTTTTAATTTTGTGTCGCTAAACGTTGTTGATAGCCTTCAATAGGAAAGAAATTGATGGTGATTGACATAGTTATAACACGTGAAAAAGCCTTTGTTCAGTTTACCCACTTATATAATGAGGCAGTTATGGAGCTGTCAAGGTCGAAAATTTTTAGTCACGTAGTCAAAATTATTTTTCATTTGAATTAAACTAAGACAGACCAATTTGAGTTTTGAGTAGAACCATTGTGGTTTATTTCTAACTTGAAATACGGATTGTTGTGAGGTACTAAATAAAACTAATTCCTTCTTTGATGGGTGGTAAGTAAGATCGACTTAATTGCAACAGGCATTTACTGATGCCCCAAAAGGCTCTGTTTGGCAAAAAATTGGGCGGAAGAGGATAAACAAAATATTGGGCAGAAAATAAATGGAACTTGATGTAACAAAACTTTTATTCTCTGGAAGGACTTTATCCTTAGATAACTCAGATTGCAAACAAAAAGTTAAGCATCTCTAGTTTATGGATTTGGTCTCACCAGATAAAAAGCAACCTTGCTATTCCTACGATTGAAGTCGTTATTGCTTTTTCTGGACCTGAAGTTATCACGAAAACGGGTATCCCTCCTCAACATTTAGCAGCACCATTTCAAGTTCTTGCATGAAAACTATCAAACTTTTTGCATGATTTGATGGATATATTGCTTAGAACCATTAATGTGACAAAAATATTTTTAATTTTAGGAATATTAAGGTTAAAATACTACCTATGAAGAGGTCATATGCCATCTGGGCCGTAGTTTTTATTATGCCCCTTGACTAAAAGAGGCTTTGCAAGTCTTCTTCAAATCTCCATTTGAAAACGCCTTAATTCCTCTTGAGACGGCAATGAATATGCATTTCAGTTACAAGTAGTTATTGCAGAGATTTGCAACAATTTTCCTTGATTCTATATTTTTGGAAATGTCTTAATGAGAATCTAATTGATTTCGTTTTTGACTATTTTTGTGCGCAAACTTTTAAAAGTAAATCACTTCTTTTTGACAATAATTTTTCAGCTATTACCTCAGTTTGGACCATAATGAAAAGACATAAACTATAAAAGTTTAGCTTTTGTAAATCAATAGTCGTCCGAAAACGTACTCCATGAAACAAAATTTATTTCATAATTTGTGTTTTTATTAAATCTAAAGTAAACTCTAATACGTCAGGTTTAAATCCAGCCCATTTAATCCGAATCGCTCCTATATTGAAAACAAGGGACATGTTTGATTGCATTGTAAATTGTATAATCCATTGACTTTAAATATAATTTGACATTTTTATAAATATTGACGTAGCAGTTTAATACATCGTTTTAAATCAGAAAGTACGTGTCAGTAGCACGAATGTCAACTGAAGTACCGTTCCCCATTTAGATTTCTCGATAACATAGCTACGTTTGATCTAGGGTATTGATACTTTTAATCTAGGCCATTGTATACATATATATATATATATAAAACTGAAAGAGGAAACTGTATCTTAGTTTAGTATAGGTACTGATCATTTGCATTAAATAATTACTTTCTACTAAGAGGTTGTCCTTCCTCGGTCCATTTTAAGCTCCTTACAGACAGTCACCCAACCAGAGGTCTATCCGGTAAAATGATGATTAAGAATGTTATATATATATTACTTCTAATATGAGTCATGAAATATTCTTTGAGTATTGATTTTTCAAATACACTAAACCTATAATTGCAAACCCCTGAATGCCCCACACGTAGTGTAATGCCTTAGTTTATGAATAAACAGATCTTTTTATTTAAAAATAGAAAAACTCCACTTAAACCTAATTTTTACTTATTAATACAACAGATTATGTAACTACGATACAATCGTACCATGAAAAAACTATTTTCAAGCTAATCAATGAAATTGTGTATTACTTTTGACGTTTGACAAAACTTGACATGAATCAGAAATCACCTATACAGTTGATTGAGTTGATGGAGTACAAGTTGAATCAGTTATCAAACCCATCCTCATAAAATGGGTGGAAAATCATTTCAATACAGAACAGCATAAGAGCAATAAGCTATCACTGTCCTTGGAACACATTAGATCAATTTATAGTTTAAACCAAACTGCATCCTTTGAAAGCTGCCTGGTTTTAGCTTGGTTTGTATTTTACATTTTTGTAACCAGGACTTTGCGGTGATTTTAGACTTTGCAAGCCCTTGGGTTTTTTCCGATATCCTAGACGTTGGACTTTCGTGATACTTGGACCAAAATAATCGGTGGGATTCCACATTTTTGACGATACGTAGTGTTTTCACAGAGGTAACATAAGTAAATAGAAAATTAGAAATTGATGTTGCGCAAGTAAATATACGTCGCTTAGAAATTGTAGAAACTGCATTCAGTTTGAGCACAGAACGGTGTAAGTTGCTCACATGAGTCGAGGAGCATGCACTTTGCCGTAACATTTTTCGTCATTCTTTACGGTTATTGTAAAGAAAGTTTTAATTACTCTTGCCTGGGCACGCTTTCCTTGGATGAATCCATTTTGAACCCAGTAGGAGTTTGGGATTACATAAATGAATTAAGCATTCCTGAAGTACTTACAAAGGTCGTCATATACACCTACCATTACTTGCTATCATTGACAAAGGCCCTAACAATATCACACTTCTTAACTGTATTCTAAATGTGTGTCATTACTTGTGGTTCTCAATCTAGAACATTCAGTTGATTGTAGTCCGTATAAAATTAGCAATTATAGCTACTCTGGTAGCATTATCTCCTCCCATATCAATTACAATCCAACAGCTTAAGCCCACATAAAACGAAAACACCTGTAGGAGTCGCTTGTCTTGATTTAACAAAGTTGCTTGTCTACTATGGTCAATTTTGTGTTTTGTGAAAACACTGCGGATTAACTAAGGCACAAAGATAGCCTAACCATTTTATTAAATTCTATCCCTTTTCCGCAACTTGAATCAAACATACTAACGACGTGATAATTTTGAAATACAAATAAAGTAATTTTACATTATTTGTGGTTTTTAAATGAACTCTGTGTTATACCTATTAATATCTCGACGCCAACCGTATGTCAGTCTCATATACAATAGAACTGTACCGATTAACCAAATCAATATATTGAGGGGCTTATACAACTGACTACATTGGATTAAGATTGTCAGAACACAAATTTTTAATCTCAAATTGATTGGCGCCCACCAAAATCTTCTTTGTCTTGTTTTCTATTTGTTGAAATGTATACAAATAGAAAACAGAGATTTGTTAGCAGACACCTGACAACAGTCTTCATCAATCATTTCTCACTCGCTACTTTCCAGGGTCGTGAAAGGGAGTATGCTCCAGTAAAGACCTTTTCAACAGGTCATTAAGGACAAAACGTGAGATCGGGTATGTTTGTAAGGGCGTAGCTAATGATGTAGAAACGGTGTTGCTTGTTTGATACAGCTATCATATTGTCACTTATTACAAATTTCTAATATTTAGTAGCAATCGACTTTGAACATTGTCTATTTATTAGTTAACATGCAAAGTATAAAGTGAAAATTAGAAATCTGAGACTTGGAAAGGATACTTTAGAGAGCACGTTGCAAGTGATAATGAAATAGAGATGCTGAAAATCTAGTCTGCACTTCAGGAGCGTAGCTGAGGTCCTGTAACAGTTCCTTTTAGGCTATCTTAGTATAAATGTCATCAGTTTCTAGTGTATACTCTACCTGTATACCCCATTTTTCAAAATTATCTTTTTATACTTCACATCTACACAAGCTGCTGGTTTCATAACTGCTAGGATTTGAATACATTCTAACCATTAAATCTATCATCATAAATGTTCTGTTTGGGGTAAGTAAGTTGACATGATTTTTATTTCTTTTAGAAATCAAATGTTGGTACAAACTCACCCTAATTTCTACTTAGCATAGCCAGATTCTGAATTATTCTTTAGTTGTCCATGTTACTTGCATCATCATGAGAGATTTAGCATGAAAGGAGCAAATCTTTCTCTTTATCTTCTATAAAACAATAAATTGCAGTAAGAAAAAAACGTTTTAAAATCACGAAATACTTCAACAAACATTAGATAGCTGATAAAGGCAAGAACGCTGAAAGACTCCAATTCCTACTGAATACGTAAAATATAGGAAATTTCATTATCCTAATATAACCTATTCTTCTTTTCCCCTGCTAGTCTATGTTTCTTCCTTATTAAGTATATCAGGTTCGGGTTTTTGTAACCGTTAGTAGCTTTTTAGTATGTTTTAACTTGTTACTTCTTACTTTGCTATTTGATAGTAAGTGATATTATATGTTCTTGTGTATGATTTTGCAGGAAATCTTCATAATACAAGATAATTGGATAGACTTTTATATGTTTTATAGATTTACTGAAGCAATTTGCTGCAAACTGATTTTTTATTTAATTTATACCTCAGGATTGTTTTTACTTCCATTCGTGTTTTTTAATCTCAAATTGCTTGGCGCCCACCAAAATCTTCTTTGTCTTGTTTTCTATTTGTTGAAATGTATACAAATAGAAAACAGAGATTTGTTAGCAGACACCTGACAACAGTCTTCATCAATCATTTCTCACTCGCTACTTTCCAGGGTCGTGAAAGGGAGTATGCTCCAGTAAAGACCTTTTCAACAGGTCATTGAGGACAAAACGTGAGATCGGGTACGTTTGTAAGGGCGTAGCTAATGATGTAGAAACGGTGTTGCTTGTTTAATATAGTTATCATATTGTGATTTATTACAAATTTATAATATTCAATAGCAATCGACTTTGAACATTGTCCATTCTATGAGGTATACCTCAGGATTGACTTTACGTCCATTCATGTTTCTTTTGAACGTTTTATTTTAATTGCATTTCATCCATGTAGTTAGACAGCTTCCGTTTTGCTCTATTTTCTCACTCTATAAGTTAGCTCTATTTGATTTTGTTTCAATAGCAACTCAATTATATGTTGTTGCTGTATTCTTTGCAATTCGTTTTTGCTTTTATTTCAGTGTCATTTTCATTTTGTTGTACTTACGTAAATATAGACTATTAAGTCTAATATGTAGTTTACCCACGAATTAAATGGTATATATAAACCAAAAGATCAGAGAAACATCTATATATATTCTTCAAACGTAATGTTAAATATTTCTATTTATTCTACCAAGCATTTCAAGGAAATTTGCATTGCATGCTTATACAAAATATATACATTTACTTTTATATTTGGCATATGAAACCTGACGCGTTACGTGGATTCCGAAGCAGCTAGTCAAGAGTATAACCAAGTAAATAAAATCTTTTTATGAAATTTACTGCAGATCTTTTGCGAACTGCTAACACACACGATGATTCGTTGTAAAATCAAGGAAACTAAGTTATCAAGAAGAAAAAACTGGACCAATTTTTTTCAGGTATGTAGTGTGTTCTTTATAACGTTGCGTTGTATCGTATTGAGGTATTTGTAGCTTCATGTTAAAATTACACTTCAGTGAATCAGAGGATAAAAGTGAAATGAAATGATTTCTGAAGCGCCCATGATGTTATGTGAACTCAGACTTTGATAAACAAATTTTGTAACGTCTATTTAGAAATGGAATGCTACAATTACCTTAAAAGGCTTTGTAACGATGCCAATAGCTCTGTCTATTCCATTGCATAAATGTCGTGATTAATATTGTATCACTTACAAATAATCTCATAGTCATTTCACAAGTAACTATTAGCTGTCTTGTTAAGGGTCCATCTTCCTTTTCTTGTAGTTGCATTCTATGTTGTATTTACAAAATTCTAGTCTTAACAAGTACATTATTTTACTAGACTGCTTCTTTTTAAAGAAGTGAATCAAAATGAAATTGGTGTATAGTTGCAATTGTTTACAAGGATATTGCAAAACGAAACAACACAGAGTTTTTGCAAATTTTGTGACTTGTTTGTTTTTCTAAATAGACAATTTTCTCGAATACTGTTTTTAATATTGCAACTAAAGGCGTAGTTGATCACCCAAAAATAAAGAAATTGGCTATCACTAGCACATTTCCCCAATATCTACGCCTTTGAAGCACATCACATTATTATGAATTAAATATTTAGGATAAAAATAATTGACGGAATCCTTCTTAAACAATAATTTTGTAGTTATCAAGACTTGACACTGACATTGGAAGGAAACTGTTTGTAGAGAGTTATACTGCATTTATGCAAAAGTCTGGTAAGGCAAATTTGCACTAATTAATAGTTTAACTCTTTTTAAGCTTCTATAACGTTTGTGTGCAGTATTTAGACTTTAACTAACATTCAGAAAGTAACGTCTTGTATGATTTCTTCTCGATTTAAGGTACACCCCTTTTTGTAGTATCAAATTTTACTGTTATGTTGATGGTCAATTATAAAGGGTCTTTGTATCTGTTTACTTGGCATTACATAACAAATAATTATATTTCATTTACACTGTAACATTACTGTAAAATATCAAAATCAAGACAAAAAGTCTATATTTAAATCACATGCTCTCTTCTCATATCATATCCTCACTTCCACGTCCAAGTATTGCTCAAATTAAATGATAACAACTTCGTAACTCTGCTAGTTTAAATATTTGTTCTTTGTTGTAATTAGCTTAATTTGCAATCATGTGTTTCCAAATTGTCAAATGAAACGTTTTGTAGCACTTTTCTCAATCTTGGCTTTCTCTAGGCCTAAAAATACAAAGAATTCCAATTATGGCAAAGAGACCTCTTGACTTGTATAGACTATTTGTGACCGTTCAGAGATTGGGTGGATTTGAACAGGTAGTGTCATAAATGACAATTGCTTATGTACCGTCCGATTGCTAAGATACTATATTTTCTCGTCAATTTCTATATATGTTTTTTATACAAAGTTTTCTGCATTGATTAGTAAAAGCCTGCTAAATAGCTTACGGCTAATCAGAGCGGTTTTGAGAGTACTTATATGACCTTATGCAGTTGATGGGTTTACTGACCTGATACATAGCCATGGCCCATTCTAGTCAGGTTTAAAATCCATCACTGTAGATTAAATCTCTAAGATTTATCGCTTTTCATAGCAACACATCAACGTTGAGCAACCATGGTCTATTTCAAGACAAAGATCTTGAAACGCCACTAGTTGCGAGTTCAAATCCGCATCATCACAATAGAAATGTCATTGCTGAGAGAAACTAACTGGAGAAACCTCTCACTGCCTAGAATATTGCGTATCCCTGACATGGGATGAATACGCTCGATGACAGGTACTTTGCTTACAAACATTAAAGCAGGCACTACTAATCTCATAATAGTGTAACTGTGTCAGATAATCTGCATTATGTCGGCAATAATGTTCTTACAGGTAACGTTGTAAAGACATAAAGACGAAAGCGATGACCAGAAATCCCCTTGCTTACGAAAGAAGAAAATCATAGCAATTTTCTCACTTTGTAGATGGCATAGCTTTGATGGTAGACAAGGTGGAGGACCTAAGAATCAGCCTTTAAGTTGTAAGCAGCTGCTAGAGAGAGCAATTGAAGAAATCCCTTTAAATACTTAGTAATACTGGGTTTGGAAATTAATGAAGGCAACCATACCGATGCCTCCATAACTGCGGGATAACAGGTTATAAACGTAGTAGAATAATTTACAAGTGTGAGCACCTTGATAGAGGCGTGTGATGCCTTGGATCATTGCATCATTTTACTTGTAAGCTATTCAGACTACCCCATGTGGATAAGCCTTCCAATCAACAAGCAGTAAGATTAGTTACTAATCTGTTTACAAATAATGTCTTTATCATTTGCAGGTTGTGAAACATAGACAGTGGAGTCGTGTTGTTAGGGAACTACAGCTGCCATCTAGTATTACTAGTGCAGCATTTACTCTCCGAACACAGTAAGTAGCATATGATTACATTAAATGTTTGCTAATTATTTATGTAGGCAGCTGTAACAGCGTTAATGAAACGTAGTTCTGCTACACCTATGGATGGCTGAAATCTCTGTCACCCCCATTATATAAGAGGGTGAAATACCAAATTGCATAAAAAATATTTTTATAGAATATGCAACCAGGATGTCACAGACTATTTACTTTTATAAATCCCCTTCAAAATGTAATAATACTTTACCACTGATTTTAACAATCAATTTTTAGAATGACAGCAGGGTAGGGTAAGCATTTACATTATAAGGAAGGGGGTAGGGATTTTAACTTCCATCCGCTCCTCAAATTCATAGACAGCATCTTCGTAAACGTTTCGGTAACATATGTCTTTGTAACTTTTGTTTGAGTGAATTTTTTTACTGTGCATATATATTTGTTACATTTAAGTTGACGGTTGATGTTAATGTTAAAACAGTTAACAAAATTACTAAATTTACTTTGGGGAGGGCAATGTTGAAAGATTTGTTGAATTTATCGGACATGTCAGAGCATAACAGTATTTTCCGAATTTTTTTACGGAAATTGTCTCTGATCTTTTTCTTCATTCCATCTAGGCCACCTGCACTTTTCTTAGCTTATCAATTTAATTGCTAGACACCTGTCAAAGATCATCATCAGTAAAATTAAGCAAGCAGAACTATAAAGCATAGGTGTTATCTCCAGAAGAGATTTATGTCTTGTTGATCAGCTCTCTGTCATTATATGATACTTTGTTCTCTGGACATCTGTAAACAGCCGATTCAGTCCAAAGTACTAGATGCTTTAGCATATGGAATGGTGAAACTGCTGAAAGGGATTTTAGAAAAAGGAAAAATAACTCCGAGCAGTACATTGGCACAAGTCATGTGATGGAGCGCCTGTACTTAGAGGGAAGTACAAGAGAGTAAACTCATTGATTCAAACAGACGATGCCTTTTCATTTGGCCATTTGATCACGTTTGTCACCACATCATTATAGAAGCCTGTCATATATCCGTGGCAAAGTCATTGTTTGACATTCTAGTAAAATCTTTTTCGTCTGTCAAAAGAAATGAAGTCATATATTTGAAGAGATGTGAATTTTATGCAGGTCCATAGATCAAAAGGCTATTGAAAATGTCTTCTTTGCAAATGATGGCAAATTATTTGACTGCGGCATTGCTACTGATGCCACTGGTGCTAAAAGGCTAGAAGATAACCTTACGTCATGCCAGACTGTACTGACCACGTAAGTCTTTCACCATATTTTTCAATAACAGCTAAAGCATCATCTTGTTTACAGTCTAAAAGAATCAACCTTCTCACAACTGTTTGACTGGGTGAAACAGCCAAGGCAACGTCGAGAGAAATTTGCAGCAATGTTAGTCAGCTTTTGAAAGTTACAAAATAATTTTGCATAGAGAAATCGCTAGAGAAGTAACATTTCTCTGAAAAAAGGAAGCATAAATGGGAGAGGATGCCAGATGATAGTCGTTCAACCAAAGCCATTAATGTTAGTGCAGGGAAGACGTATAAACGTGAAACGTTTTATGTTGCATCTGTAACAGTGGCCTCATATATAGCTTAAGGTTTTTGAGGCATCGGTGTATTCCCGCAGCTTTTGCACGGCTTAATCTAGAGATCCGAAAGGGATATACCAAATGATGCATTGACGGATATAACAAAGCAACACTAAAACCTCAATGTAGAAAAGCTCATGCATGAATACTGTTCATTCAATCTAATTCATCACAAATTATATCTGCAGACAGCTGATTGAAACGTATTTCTACTGGAAAAACTACAAGCGAGCAGGCTAGCTAGTAAAAAACAAATTACGGTAAACAGACGGACCAAACAGGCTTAGATCTTTGATGATGTGAAACATTGAAGAGAATTTGATTCCAAAAATTGACCACTAAAAATTAAGACTCGGTTGCAAACACGCTTACCATACAAACAAAGTTGATAATGTAAATAAAATTCAAAAGCTAAAAGTAGTCATCATAAAGTCATTTAAGGAACATTTACTTTATTTTCTTAAGTCTGACTGTGCGGGCTTGATTGAGATTTTTGCAGAGAATGACTGATGCATGAATTCATTTCAATTCAATTTTTTGTGTTATACATTTATACGTTCATTAATATATGCTGCTTCCAAGTAGATCTATACTTGCACTTGAGTCCGAATGATTCGTCGGGAAAATTTTCTCCTTGGCCAAGAATAGTACAGAATCATAAACATAAGAAGTGTTTGACGTTGCTTTGACTTTGATTCCCTCTTGCAAGGTTAATCACGGAATGACTTTTAGAAAGCTCTTACCAATCAAGCTAATTTTGACCATAAACTTTTCTTTGATTTTAACGTCCTTACATCTCACATCCTTATGCACCAGAATAAACTTAACTTACGTAAAAAGTGATAACACCACCTCCTCTTTTTCGTTGTGATTTCTTGTGATGATGAAACCAGCGCTAGTTGTACTGAAAACTTTGATAATATGTTTTAGGCTACATAGAAGATAGGCAAGTCTAGAACAACCTGTGCTTTAGTAGACTTAATCGTTTTTTATTTTCTGCTTTAATTTTTAGGTACTATAAGTTTCTATACCCATATGAGCATTCTCAGGACAATATATTAAGCCGTATTAGCATCGAAGAGACAGCGGAAAAGATGAAAAACTCTATCGCTAGTTGTTATCGTTCACGTGGACCAGATATGTGTCCTCCCCTTCTTCCGGGACTTGAAGTGCCCAGACAATGCTGTGGACATCCTGAGCTCTTGCAACCTTGTATTCCCAGCTATAAAGATTCGCCAGTCATTCTTGATGGAAATCTGGCGTACGAGGATAAACTTCCCTTTGATATCAGTGTAGGTATGAAGCGTGGTCAGCTGAATATGTGTGGCAGATGGAATGATACTAATCTATGCCAAGAGGGAGAATCGTTTAGAGCACCCTCGAAGGGAACAAACAACGGTAGTCTTTCAACAGGATTTGTAAGTGGATCTTCCAAAACATTTGGGCATGGAAATGGTATGCAGAAAAAACATAATAGCCCTCTTAGAGAAGATGAGGACCACGTAAGGGTGACAAGAGGTAACGATGAGACAGAAGAAACATCGGAAATTAAGGTAAGATTGATTTATGCGGAAACATCATTTTAAACACACTTATGTATTACCAAATTTATAAATTGCTATCGTCAGTGTTAAGAAATGTACTAACAAGTGGATTTTTTTGTTACAGTTAGAGCCAGGATATAAATTTGAAATCACGCAATACCCTTTAAAGTATGTCTTGAAATTTCTTCCTAGAACCCATAACAATAAATTGTTATAATAGTAAGTTCATCTGGCACATAAGTGCATTCTTGCAAGCATTGACACTTCCGCCCTGTTAAGGTGTGATTTGAAGGTAAACGTATTTTTGTAAACAAGAGCCCACGTTATGAGCAATTGTTTGTGAATTGGTACTTTACACAAGCATGAATTGATATCTTGTGGCTTTCATAGTACATTCAACAAAATGTTCTGTTTTTCTCTACAGAATACTGAGCAAATTAACCGCATCGATGTTCCAACATACGTATATCCTCGATGTCAAAGCCGGTCAAACCAAATTGACACAGAGGAAGGTTGCACTTTCAAATCAAACCAGACTCCTAAAAGAAGTATAAATCTTCAGTCTCCAAAACCAAATGTTTCTCATGTACAGTCAGATCCAGATGTAACTTCATCGCCTATTAAACTCAATCATTGTACTCATTTAAGGTCCTTCTTCTTTCAAACAACAGATCTTGACCGTAACCCAAGTTCGGGATGTCAAAGAGAGCACGACAGAGACGACGTAAAATTATATTTGAGACAACAAACGGACAAAATTCTTCTGGTGACTGTTCTGTTGAATAACGTGCCATTTGATGGAGCACTTTTCGCTGAAATTGAAAAATAAGAAGAGAATTTATACAGTATATCACCAATGTGAGATCCTTTCAAAATTATCAAGAAACCTAAGCCAGTGCTATAGAAACCATTACGGCTTATTCTTATGCCGACAGAGTGCTATGGAACGCAGGATATGCTATTGTACGTTGGCATGGATGGCAACGGCTAAAGAAATTTTTGACACAAAACGCGCAGATTAAGTTTTTTCTTTATTTGCGAATCAGTTATGCACCTGAAGAACGCCCTCTTGATGCCAGCGAGGCTTGATAATGTGCTCATCTTTTTAGTCGAGTGAGACAGCTGTCCTTGCGATCTACCGACCATTGTACTTGTTACTTACTCGAAGTCACAAGGACTGCTTGAAATCTTAGCTTGTTTTCTGAAAGCCAACGAACTCTGAATAGCCTCAATGCCTTGAAAGCTACGCAGATGCTACTGGCAAAAACATTTTGTAGATTCAGGGCACTGCGTGAAGCGTTTTGCCAACTTCATTTAAAAACTTCATCAACAGTATGGTTTGAAGCCGCCATTCGTCGAAAAGCCCTACTTCTGAATATTTCGTATGACATCTAAACACCTTTATCACAGCAATTATTGTGATTTGCCAACCGTTGTGAAAAATTGCTAAAGAAATTGATTTGTAGGACTTTGGTGTTTTTCAAGTTAGCTCTTAATGGTCTATTTAATCCAAAATTATAATGGAATTGTATCTTTTTAATAAAACCAAAGAAAAGTTGCAGTATGCAAGAAGTGGTGATTATCATGGATGGAAATTGCCCACATTAAAACATTTTCCAAATATTACCATCGGAAATGTACCGAATTTCTAGATGCAACATAGTAGAAATTGTAGAATTGTAAACGGCGCCAATTAACAATGAGATTTAAGAACTTGTTAAGCAAGATAAGATTTTTCACACCAAGAAGGGCTTACAGTTTACAGTACCACTGAATATGACTTTTCTGTCTCGTGTTAATCCAACATTACTGTATCTTTTCTTCATCCAGTTTACGAAATATATGGCATATTCTGTAATAATGTATAGAGTAATTCCATTACAAAATCTTATAGAAATTCGCTATAGCTTTTCCTGAAATGTTAGTTAGACCATTAAATTACACCATGAAGGAAAACATCTACAATATAAATTTTGGAAAATTTAGTGTAGACTGAGATATCCTGATGTTGTGTGTATAACTGTGCAACCATATCATTGATACTATGTATAATGTCGTTTAATTTACTGGTTGTGTTGCTCCCTTAGTGGCGTCTACAAGAAAAAGATACTTCGTATCGACTTACGAAGACTTCTCCTCTCCATTTTCTATTAATTCGATAGTAAGGTGTAAATAGGAAATTTCAAGTGTAGTCAATGTCATAACGATAATGTAATTTCTGGTTATTAGCGAGGATACATCTAAAGAAATATTCTTGATGAGAAAGTGGCTATATTATAGGACTTGTGCTGACTTAGATAAACAATTTGCGACATAATTACTTTTGGAGAATCGTTTCTTTCGTCCATTTATTGCAGTTCTATTTCTTAAGTAAATATAGATGCTCATTGTGTACTTTTCATTACTGATGTAGGTGTTAATTGTGAGTATGGTCAAAGCGGTTGACCAGGTTGACAAGAGCATTCAAATTTAGTCCTATATCATATATTTTGTGTCCAATGTTTATCGAAGTCAATTTTTCGTTCATATCAAAACTAAGCGATTTAACTTGCTTGCTTTCAACAGGCAGGGGCAACTACGTTTTACTGTTTTTGCGTTTAATTTCGTAATTTATCCAAAGATTAAGATACAAGTGCACTCATTTTCCTACAAATAACCGAAATTTAATTTAAAATCTGTTGCCAGAAAAATCTTTGCATATAGTTTGGTTGACTTTACATATACAACACATTTGTAAACTATTTTTGAACATCATATGCATGAAGACATAGTAACATATAAATTTTCTCTCTCATAAAATAATTGCAGCTTTTTTTCCCTATTTTAGTTATAATAACAAGAAAAACTTTGTTTTTACCAATATCTGTTGTCAGTAAAGAAATGTCAGAAAACATTTTCATCACGATAATAATGGCGTACTGCTGTTAGGAGCTCTGGTCTGCATAGGTCAAGAACTTTGAACAGGCAGATCTGAGCAAGTGTAATTGCATTTGCAGGTGTAAGAATGATAATGTTTTCAACTGCTATAAATTTGATGCATTACAATTATGTATACATGTGTAAGTACTAACGGTAGGCTTTCTTTTAATGTAAAGCAATGGTAATATTTATTGTTTGTCTATAGAAATCGTGTACACCTTAATCATGGAGACAATGTTCATCCTCGTGTTTCACAACTTTAAACGTGTAGAAATCTAGTGTGGTTAAATGTGATCTAATGTGTTCTGGTGATAAGTTTTTCAACTACTAGAAGAAACAGTTTAAGTACAACATGTGCAGACAGACTGGTAGTGCCGAGGAGCCGTAACACATGTTATAAAATCGATTACGTTAATAGTATATTACTTTTGATCTCACCAAGTTGTATCAACAGCGTAACATTACAAAATTGGACACACTTCTATCACTGAAGCTTCTAATAGCTCCTGAAAAGCTTTGCCGCCATACTCAAGCGAGATCAAATAATTATGTGACCACTTTACTTGAAATTCATTCCATTAAGGAGGGCCCGGTGTTTCTGTCGATTGTTATGATGATGTGAAATATACTTCATCTGTACCTCATAATCACCTTGTTGGGTAATAAAACTCATGATGTTATAAAATCTACTGGTTTTCTGATGTTAAGAACGCAGAAAATGAGGACAAATACTATTGGAGCTGTAAATCATGATGATATTGCTATAGGCATGAAGTTGGTTCGTGGTGTTACGTTGTTGATATCATGAAATTTTACTGCAAAAACAATGACATATTGCCCCCAAAAGAGTTAGAGAGATTTAGATTTATGATTAATACCAAATAATGATTTGTCCTTATTTAGAGAAACTAACTCAAATTTATACTCTTACGTGTGTTTACAAGAATAGCAAGAAAATACATAAAGCTATAAACATTTAATCTATATTTTTTAATACAAAATTATCAGACACGTATATATTTCTAAAGTTTTAGCTACAGCAGAAACTGAAACACACTACTGCATTTCAAAAGAATTATATTAAAGGCTACAGGGCTTACAAAATTATTTTGTATACGGTATAAGGATCAGCTGCAAAAAATTTTAAGTTATCCTTTGTAGACATCTTTGGACTGGCTAAAGCTAGAGTTAGTTCGAGGGCTTAGTGAAGTTCAGGCAACAAAGCCCGTGACAAGCACGGCGCTTGGAGCAGAAAAGGCTTTCATGGCAGAAAGTAGTGGACACTGATGAAGGAGATTATCATATGAAGTATGCACTAAAAATGTGAGTTCGGGCCCAATACTCAATCTCACAATGAATTTCTGTAAGAAAATAAGAGAAATATGAAATTCGTTGCGCTGAAATCCATGAAGTTGTGGTACTTAAGCAAAGTAAAATAGTTGAAAGGTTGACAAGCTTGACAAACGTATTCGGGATGTCTCTATATGGACCTGCTATTTCTAGCAAACTGTGCATTTTATGGAGCAAATATTTCATAGCATACGTTTTTCTTCAACACCAAATTTATATCTTTGTTTGGCAGGATTTGCTATAATGGTCAATCATCTACTTGTGCTCGATTTAAACTGAATATGTTAATTTCAATGGCGAGATAGTATTTCCTGTGATTGCAATTAAACGTTAGATCTTATTTGATGTAAGTCCTCACCTTGTGTCTGCCAACCGAGCTCACTAAGTTGCTAAGTGATGATTTACCTGACTTAGAGTTTGCTATCTGACCATCTAACTCATTTCTCCCACGAGAGCCCACTGAGAGTAATCTCCTGGCAAATAACTGAAATCTACGATCTCCTAGACTGGGAATTAACGACATTTCGTACTCTTTTTTGTAATCTTAGATTGAATTCAGGTAAGTTCGTTATCCTTGCCAATGACAACAGAAAATATGTAGAGTCTCCAGCTTTTAGCTACTAAAATAAAATCTAAACTTCGTAATGGTGAAAGTTAGTTTTTTAATCGACAAATATTTGATACATGAAAGCTATCCATCTCGCTGCAAAGCTGATGGGATCAAACCGAAGCAAATGATAGAGAATCGCTTAAAGTTTGTTTCAACTGTTATAGAATCCTGTAAGTAGTATTTATCTTAACATTACAAATCGAATTCCAATGATGATAGGCTACTAGAACATGTACTCATATTATGCGCAGTTTGCTTTAAGAGGGAAAAGCTAATCATGATGATATTATAAATAGATTGTTAGCTGTTAGCCAAAACGTAATTTCATTCTACAGATCTCTACAATATTTGATAATATAGTTTAGAAAGTCCTGTAGAGCACCCAAGTGTATGAAATTTATAATGACCAGGTAAACTTTAAGCACGTTAGAATAACTTAAGCTTGTCTCGTTTGAAGTTAAAATCTCGGTTCAGTGAAAGGCATTAAAAACCCAAATTTGTTTTCATTGGCAATGAAGAAGTGCAAGTGACGCCTGGATTTATAAAGGTTCGGTTTTAATGCGCCGAAAGCATAATTATGGAGCTAAGTAGAGAAACAGTAACAAAGTACAATTATTTGACAATAGCCTACCAAATTAGACGACAATTGATAACTTTAAATGGACTTTACGCAGAGAGTTCGATGGCCTGAGATTCTGAAAAGTTAAAAGTTTTATGTCGAACTGTTTAATAAGGAATTTGTTAGATTACTTTTAGCTGTATTTCTTTATTTCGGTGTTGCTACCCTGTGCAAAAAGATTGAATAGATGTGAACACCAGCTCTTTGTGTCACAATTGTTGGATTTATACCAGTGTGCACTGAAATGTCCTTCAAAGAAATCTCACGATACTCCGGAAAAGATAAAACACATAGGATTGATAAGTACTATAACTTTCAGTGTATCTAGATATAAGTACATAATTGCCTGTACAACTACTTATAGTAATTCTGAATACTATGAAGGCAATAATAATATGTGTACGTTGACATTAAAAAATTAAAATTTGATGTGTTCAAGGGAGGATGTAAAGCTTCATTTCATTGGACTGAATTTCCTGTAATTTCCTGTTGCAATTTTATCTCTCCATGCAACGTCTGCATTTCAACTAGTTGACGATGCTCTTGTCTTTGTACAAGTAATCATGGATTTGTTTTTTTACTGAAAATTGACCGGGGTCGCACTCCTTACAGAAATCGGCAACTATTTTCTAAGTTTTCTTGCAATAAATGTAGAAATGTCATATCTTGCAGAGATAGCAAGAGTATTTATCAATTGATCAGACTCATCTTGTAATGTATCATTAAATAAATCTCTTGTAATTTGAATACTGCTTAACACTAGACATGGATTGATGCAGATGTACGTTATGTGAGTACATAAGAAACATATACTGGAGAACTATTTGCCCCGGGAGGAAGTGTCTACGAAGCTTGTAAACTTGTTAACAACATTTGAAAAAGACGAGATCAAGGTAACCTTTATAAGCGTTGAAATGGATGCCGTGTCTCATGATATCGGACTTAGTTGAGTGAATGGTGAAGTGAAGAAGCGTCACTACTCGGGCTGGTGGCTCTGTAGCTCATGCCTTTTAGGGATTTTGCATAGTAATCAGCTTGGTTCCAATTTGACTCCCTGTCTAATTTTTCTTATTTTTATCTTTGATTTACTGATTTATTTCTATCAATCCCCTCTATAGAATTACTTTTCATTAAATAATATAATCTTTGTAAGAGTACAAGAGGACTGGTTTTGTTTTCTAGATAATCACAGGTGGCACTTTATCGATATCAAACAGAGTCTTAAAGTGGCACATTTATTCATGCCGAGTGGAACATTACATTTTATTGCTTAAAATTATCTTTACATTTTAATGAAAACATTAATTTCACTAACCCAAGTAAATAAATTCGTTGCCTTGGTAGTACTACTGTGTTTCATGCTTAGCGTCTGTATGTGCTGTTAAGCTTCACTTCAAAGCTGTCAGAGTCTGCTCTCCTAGCTGCTAACAGCATTTCCACAATTGCATGCTACTGTATGCAACATTTTGTTTGAAAATAACTGACAGGATTTATGGGGTCCAGATTTTCCCTGTTCAGTTGCCTGGCAGTTATTAATACTGCTAGGTTTTGTATTTAATCCTTGACTACAGCTTAGTATGTCTCACCAAAATTGATCTTAAAGCTCTTGACGGCTCATGAAAAAAATTGATAATGGTAAGCCCATTGAAGCTCATGCCTTGGGAGTATATTATCCTCTGATTAACGAGTGTGTTATCAGTGCTAAAATATCTATGTGGATCATAGGAAAATGACCAGGTTTTTTAAGCTTAACTGTTGTTTCATACTACCAAAAGGTCAAGCAACTTAATTTGGACTACATGCGGGTGATATGCCGCGTTTTCCCTTTTTATTCTTCGTTCTAAAGGAACATCCCTACTTTATTTATCTAAACTGCACATATTTAAGATGCAGAGGTGAATGTATAATCATCATTTTCTTTATGCATTATTGTATTTATTTCACAATATCGATAATAGCTATGTTTCGAGATTTACTTCCAAACTGGCACTTGCTCTATTCTACAACAACTATAATTTGAGCTGATTCTATGAATATCTTTGTTAGAAATAAGCGACATACCACATATCGGGTCAGTTTTCTCTAGGGCGATCGTATGCATATAAATTTTGCTAAATATATAACGCAAACGCATTAAAAATGGTTAAACTGGAAAGTAAACATGTCTTACAAACACATATTTTTGTTAAAAATTTCAAAGCAAAAGAATTGAGGATCATTGTAAAATTATCAACAAGACATCATTACATTTCTCTGACCAAGAACTTGACTCATAGGTAAACGTTTCTCAATTTCCCAAACTTGCTTGTGACATGGTTTCTTGTTTATACCACTAAACTTTGACACCGTTTAGAAGGAAAGGATCCAAAAGTATTTTTACTCAAAATACTACTCAAATCTCTTCCATTCACACGAAGGAGTCCGTTCAAGTACATGCTTCGTTTTTGATAACCTTGATCTTGACTTATGAGTTGTCGTATTATTTACATGCTCGATTTTCGTACCCATTTCCCAAGTTTATCTTTTTTCCTGCTCATCGATCCTCCATTTAAATGTTACGTTAGTTCTATGCATTTTATGACTGCTGGCAGCCTTGGATCTTCCTGCTAATAAGCTTTAACGTGCAGTAAAGACGGACAAATATTGCATGTTGAAGCAAAAATTCATCTTTGGTTGCAATCTGACGTGGATGAAAGTTGTATACACTGATCACGGCAGAAATTAGTTAATCGTCCAATACTACAACCATAACCAACGTGATATCTTTATTTAGTTTAAATCTGTTCTTTAGAACTTAATTTGATGAAATGTTTTAGAAAATCATGCTACCTTGTCGAAGCATCTTTTGTCCCATGATTAATTCATGATACTTAACCAACCGTTGATGTTAAAGGGAAATTAAATTGAATGTTACCAGTCGGTTTTTAGTTTATCGTCACTTTCTTCAATATTTTTCTCGGAATGTTTAAAAACTTTGTTCTGTTATGCATGTCAAGATACTACATAATTTTCCATATGTTTTGTTTATTCACAAAACCTTCACGCCATTCACTGACTATGCTCTGTTAAATTGATTGACACCAGAAAAGGAGATTGGCTGTCTTACGTTGCCTAATCCTTGCTTCACATTCACAGTACTCCCCAATCTTCAGTGATAATAACACAAATACACAAAACTTAACAAATCCCATGAACCTTGCAGTCTATACAATTGCAACACACACAGAACAACACCTCCTATAAATGCTCTTAAAGGTTATAAAATCCACTTGCTTTGAGGATGATAATCCAAATCAAATAAGATCCTGCTAAGGATAAGGAAACTATGACAACGCAAATAGTCTTCAGCCAGAAACCATCAATCGCACGTTGATTAAAGATATTTATAAAAGGATTTGGGTTCTTTTTGTTAAACTACTTATGCCACTCTGGGAGTTTCAGATTCTCCGTTGTATTTTGTTTGTGAGTATACGTTGAAACTATTCATAGATTAATTTATGTTGTTCTTAAATCTTTCAATACTAATTAATACGGTTGATAGCCTCAGACAAAAAAGTGTTTGCACTTTACCATGGCAGGCCTTAAAGTTTTTAAGTTACGAAACTTTTCCTCTTTTTGAACAAGAATGATGGTTGGCTCAAGCAACACATCAAGCTTATTTAAATAACAGTGCAAGTAAGCATATAGTGTTCTATTTTTTAACTGCGAAATATGCCTTTACGTCAAATTTAAAAGAGATTTCATCGAATATTTTAAAATTGAATAATTCAGTTGCATAATCCCTGTGTCAAACTTACCGAAGAATTATTTTCGTGAGAAGACTAACTCTTGAATACGGATTTTGACTTTGGCGCGAGCATGTTTTATTCTTCTCTTGCAGGTTGGACTATACGTATTTTTAAGTCCTACTTTTGATTGCTAGGTTTATGCAGGAATCGGAGAGATACAGGAAAATTTAGGATTACCGTCTGAGCAGTGGAATCGATGACCACTGAATCGGTATACGTTCGAGAAAGTCATGTGAAGACTGCTTCCTAAGCAAGCGAGTACTTAGCAAATTTGGAACAGAAAAAGGCTTATGATTAGATAATTTGCCTCACTCTAACCTTATCAAAAAAACTCAGTTATAGTTATGACAACGTAAAACATCGTGCAATGAGGAGCTATCTAGTGACAAGAACAGACTATTCGTGGAACCCCTTGTCGTTTCCTTTCCAAAATTTACCCGATAATCGTAATTAAAAAGCGATCTCATCCTTTGTTTGCAATACAGTTTCTCCACACAAAAATCAATTATTGAGATTTCTTGTCTTACTATTTCTATGAAAATTAATTTGGTATATCCAAAACACCATTATAAAGCCTAGACAGGTACCAACGAAGAAAACGTATAGGAATAAATAATTGAGACATGTACACAAATGAATAATAACATGCTACTGTTGTATTACAGAGTTTATTAAAAAATTGAGAGAGAATGTATTTTGGTATGACGTTGCTAAGCATTTTGCACTGTTTCTTTATTTATTAACGTCTCTTGCAAACATTTTTTATTTGCTACTCTTTAATATTTTAATAGGGCCATTCTATTTCTAAAGGTAATTGAGTAGAATATGAGTAGTTTTATCTAAAAGTTTCTTCTATTCATCGAGATAAAAGGGCTGGTAATAAGGCACTTGATGTAGTGAGAGATTCCAAGTTAGTGTTGCTATACTCCTGTGAAATGTATGAAAAAAGTAATGCCACATTTCCTGAAAGAAATAACGGTTTGAATCTTATAGTTTATGTTTAAACAGTTCGTTTAGGTGACTAACGAAGAATAGTTTAGTGAATTTACTCAAATGGCTTAAATGGTCACAGTAAGATAAAGATGAAACATAGAAATTGTTTCAGACATCGAAAAATGTGCTTGAAACATGTTTCGCTATCGTCGTAGTCACTTTAAACAAATGTTAAAAGTACTTTTCATTTTGAGTTGACGAAATGTTCGTAAATAGCTTGAGCGCTACCAATGATATTAGTCCCCTTGTTTTAACCTTGTAAAATCCTCTGACATTTTAACCAAACTTCGTTTGTATTGTGTACTCAAAGATTTTTAAAGGAAATCCTACTTTTCAAGACAGAGCATAAAATCTTGTTTACAAATCAAGAAAACGATTAAGGATGTTAGGATATTGTAAATATAGTTTGTTGCACGAAAGTTCTTTCTATAGGAAGCAAAATATCCCACTTACGTTTGGACAGGGATCCCTGTTCACAGCGTAAGAAGATCACTTATTCAGTGGCAGATATCGTAAGGAACACGACTGCTGGCTTATACATTTTGAAAGTGTTTTCAATATGGTCTTACATTTCTTCAACGAATGTCTTTTTTCAAAAGCTAGATGTGTTGTAATACGCTCTGTCTCGATATATCATTAAAAATGCAGGAGTGTAGGAACTAACAATGGCTTAAATTTCATGGGCAAAGAATAAGGGATTTAGGATCATCAATACTTCATTTGTTTTTTGCATTCAGAAAGATTACATTTAAATTTCCCGATTAATCCAACGTGTTTGGAGCACTGTAGTTTCTACAGACAGCTAGGAAATTTGTAGATAACCTGGGCTCATTTGACACGCTGAGGAACTTTTATTTGTCACAATGATTGTGAATTAAACGTGTGACTATCCTACTGTTTCGGCCAATCGTATCTCACTTACATCTGCTGTAAGTCTGAAATTTGCTGATCTTAGCTTCTAAAGCTTCTTGCGGTTAGAAACGTAAGTTGTCAAACAAAAAATGTACAGTATGGTGCATATGTGTTACAGAATTACAAATGAATGATCCAATTTTCAAGTCAACTAAAAAAAGACTTAGCATTTAAGACAAAGACTCTACTATGCAAGGTAAATTTCACTTGATCGTCGCTTGTAATTCGGTTGATATGTCTTATGGTTATTTGAGTTACACCGTAGGCCAAACAAACATCTGCAAAAACTGTTCATCATTGAAGATGAAAAAAGGTTTGCTATTAAAACTCTTGGGTAATAACTCATCATAATCTGAGGAAACAATATTGAGATAAATGAAAAAAACTAAAGCGTGTGACCTAAACAATATCACAGCATTTGTTACTTTCAGTTACTTTGTAACAGCTTGAAAAGACTTCATAGACAAGTTCAACTTTATTGTTGGAGCTTGATGCTGAAAAAAGGAAGGCTAGCAAAAGATTTGTTCTTTATTCTATATTTTGACTGAATTTAAAAACGACAATTTATAAAGATCAATAGTTTGAGTAATATCAAATATCTTCCCATGAAGAAGCAATTTGTTAATAATAGTAACAACAACAACAATAATAATAATAGTAATAATAATAACAATAATAATAATAATAACAAAAACAATAATAGTAGTAATATAAACCAAACCACCGTGTTGCCGAACACAGGCATGGTCATATGGAAAATCTTGGATGTCTAAGAAAGCTTGATGCCACTGGAACTTCAAGA
>JANTCA010002966.1:0-11044 GCA_024741275.1 Chironex yamaguchii | reverse complement strand
CGGAAATGTAGCGGCACAAACGAAACATGTCAAAAAACGAAAGAAATTGTCTCACTTTAGTCCATTTTGACCTATACGTATTTAGTAAATCCTTATAAAACAAGTTAGTTCTGTCAATTTCATCCCTTAAAAATGCCCGTTCAATAGCAGGACTGTGTCTGGCCTTAGGTCTGGATATTCAGCTAGTCAAAATGACTGCAGACCTAGGGCACTCTTAGTAATAATTCATCCTAGCACAACATGAAAAGAGCTTTCTCTCAACAGTTGTTCCCGGACAACCCGGGAGGAAAGAACACAAGTACGTGGTTAAGTTTATCAATCTAACATTAAGTCTACAATTTCTTACAATTTGACTAATGTAATAATCAACAAAATATCGGGGTAAACTAAAGGTAAGATCTAAATCTTTTGATTACTGACCTTCAAATATCTCCATGTCATCCTCATCAAATTCTGTCTCAGTCAATTGTCGTCTATCAACCTGCGCAACCTTTGAGCTTAGAGTCCACAATAATATACTCTCCAAGTCTGTAGCACGGCATTCACGACAACACGCTCATGACATGCAATCCCAAGCTGTAACATGGAATCCGATGTCAATCTGTAGCATGGCATGCAATCCCATTCTGTAGTATGACATGCTCTCCCAAGCTGTAGCATGGAACCGGAAGTCAATCTGTAGCATGGAATGCAATCCCATTCTGTAGTATGACATGCTCTCCCAAGCTGTAGCATGGAATCCGATGTCAATCTGTAGCATGGCACGCAATCCCATTCGTAGCATGAAATGCTCTCCCAAGCTGTAGCATGGAATCCGATGTCAATCTGTAGCATGGCATGCAATCCCAATCTGTGGCATGACATGCAATCCCAATCTGTAGCATGGCATGCAATCCCAATCTGTGGCATGACATGCAATCCCTATCTATGGCATGGCATGTACGGTAACGCGCTGTCCCACATTGAAGTATGGCATGTGCTATTTCATGTTGTTCCTAACGATAACATGAAATATAAAATCCAGGGTGAATCCATTTGTAGGAGTTGTATATGTGTAACGGATTTGCAATAGTTGTATTATGTTATTCACTTGAGACTTAGTAGAAACGTCTAATTTAATAATAGGGAAAAGAAGGCTGACATATGGATCGAAGCTAATAGTAACTCAATGTTGCTGCTTTCTGTTTATTCACTGCAACTGTTATTGATAACCATAAGGCTACATATAGCACAGAGAAGTTGAAAGAATGACAGAGACCTGGATGAGAATCATGGAGAACAGAAGTTAAAGGGTGAGCCAGAAGAAATCAGACTACCTTATTGTACGAAATTTTCACACTAAGAAATTTTCGCGAAAGAAATTCCGCGAAATCGACAGAAAATTGCCCGATGGCGAAAATAAGTTCCGCGAAACTCACAACACTCTAGACCGCAAGAAATAAATTCCGCGAACTTTTCGCGAAGCTTTTGAAAACTTCAATTGACAGATACCTCTTCAAAAATACCATATACCATTTTCCGGATTGCGAAAATTAATTCCGTGAAATTCAATGGAAATAGCACAATCGCGAAAATTAATTGCACGATATTTGCCGATTTTGGATCCTTCAAACTCGGAAATTTTTTCCGCGAAAATTTCTTACAATAAGGTAGATTGGTTCAATGGTATGGAGAATGGTGTCATCGGGATGCAGGACCATGAACTTGAAAGAGTGTGAACAGTTTCAAGTATTTAGCATTGGCAATGTGTTAAGATGGAGAATTGGAGGAAGAGGTTAGCAACAGAATTCAAGGTAGATGGAGAAACTGCAACTGTCAGGAGTTCTCTGTAACAGAATATTGGGGAGGAAAAAGGAAACGTCTTCAAACTTGTGGTCAGGCCAGTCATGATCTGTGGATCAGATATGGAGCATCAAGAAGGCGCAATAGGAAAACATGGATGTGGCAGAGATGATGCTCCGATGGGTATATTGGTCACACCAGAGTGAGTAGGATAAGGAATAAAATAATCCGGGAGAACGTAAAAATGACAGGTTCATAGCAAGAAGTGTCTAAGGTGATATGGACACTTGCTCCAAAGAGAAGGAACCAGATTACAAAAAGAGCAATGGATAAGGTGGTCGTAAAAAGGACAAGACCAGGAAGACGGTGGACGTGGATGGACTGCGTGAAAGAAGATCTTGAGGAATAAGGGGTGGGAAGACAGGATTGGAAAGACGACAGCGATGAAGAGCCAAAAACAACGACCCTACTTCGATTGGGAAGACGTTTTTTCGTACATTAGGGAATCAATAGGAATGAAAAAATGTATGAATTAAAGAGAAAAAGAAGGCGCAGGACACCAACAAGACGTAAAGAACCAAGCAGCATAAAAAACACGAGAAAAAAATAAATAGAGTTAAATAGTAAATGGGCGAAGCAAGCAAATCGGTAAGAGCAAAAGATTGACGAGTAAAAGAGTTACGTCGGCAAAACAATCCGTAAGATAAAAAAAAGGATCAAAAGAGCTACGTAGGCAAAAAGAAGTACCTTGTTTCTATATTACAGCCGCTAGTTAGGAGTGCATAGCAATTTTAAGAAATATAAATGAGTATGTTGAAAATTCTCTGCACGACTGCTCCTTTTACTGTCGCCTTCTAAAATATTTGTGGTCTTTGTGCCAATTGTCGAGACGTCCAGTCCTGCTCAGTATTTTACTGACATCATTGCATTTGTTAAGACCAATATTCACTTCTGAGAATAAAACAACCAACCGACCAATAAGCTAACCCCGATGAAAACATAATCGTTTCCAAGTGATTCAGTCTGTATCTGATAGCATTGACAACGCTCTATCAATTCATAATTCTACAAATATCATTTATTTCAGTCATGTTAATATACACCATGTCGCGTGGCTTGTTTTAGTCGTGGTATTAAACCATCTGGCACAAAAATGCGCAATTGTGCGTTAAGCTTTTCAACTTGCATCCAAGATTGTGCTGACCAGTGTCTCTCTTGATCCCCTCTTTAATTCCAAACCCTGATATTTGCAAGGCTTTTGACGAATCTTCTCTTGCTGGATATGATCATGTTAGTTCTGTTAAGGTTTTCACAGCAGAACACTTGAAGCACTCCGAAAGCGCAAACCTCCACCAAGCCAGTATTATTATTCAATGAACAGGGGCGTTCCCCTGTTACCATGGTAACTGGATTATCTCTCACTAACACTATGAAGCTTTCATTACCGTAAAAGTGATCCAGAATACAGGATTTCATTTGTATCATCCCCAAAATTGAATGGGATGTCATTTGGACACCGTCACTGATCGTCTGACATTCTTTCATGAGCTTACGTCGTGTATGTTTCGTGTAATCCTGCCGACATACAGTCACAGACAAACAGACGGTGTTCCGGATCAACACCAAAAATTAATCATCTTTTAGTTAGCCCATTTTTGACCTATCCTGAAAATTTCGTCAAAATCTGTCCATAACTTGAGTTATTTTGCTAACCAACAAACAAACAAACAGACCCCAATGAAAACATAACCTCCTTGGCGGTTGAAAGAAGGCGTTTGTAACTAAATCTACTTCATAAGGGTACAACAAAAATATGGTGTTCAGGTAACAAGTTCTCTATCATATATTAATGGACTGAGGTCCTTCCTATGCTGTTTTGTTCTCATTTTACACTGGTCATCCAGTTCTCGACTTTCTTCTGTAAACTGATAATTACTTACTAAGTTGTTACGATACTTTAGCCAAGGTTTTAGCAATCATAGTTTAATCCATTTAGAGCAACTAAATCCACAAAATATTTCCTCAAAAGTGTTTTCTTGAGTTGCCTACCTTGTCTTGGCTCGTTCAAAGGTGCATCTTGGAGTTTTGTTTTTCCGAGGTTCTGCTTTCAAAAACTGTGGTGAATTCTCTAATTCTCTTAATTATACAGAATTTACTCTACTGCCAGTAATAATAAGTCTTCCGAGTCCTTGATGAAGATTCTCTTGTAAAATATCTTTATTCTAGTAATTTATTTTCTGATGCACAGTACAACAGTCAAGCTGGTAGGTCCGCTGCTGGTTTGCCTGCCGTCATTTCTGAGTACATCCATTACGCCTTGAATGTAACCGGTTAAAGATAGGGCCAATCAGGGGTGTAACTGACCTTGTCGGCCAGGAGGGGGAAACAGCTCACAAGGGGCCCAACCAATACATATTTTTTCTTACAGGTATATTTTTATGTTAGTCTAAGGGGGCCCAAAATTTGAGAATGACCTGCCAAGGGGGCCGCCGCCCCCTGTACCCCGTTAATTACGCCACTGGGTCCAATTAACAGGCCTGGCCATAAAAATTTGAGTAAGCAGGCACTAAATCGCCTTCTTCATTGGAGTCAGACGGGCGATTTTTAACAACACTCCTTCGCTAAATAATAAATGAAAGCCAAGGCGGGTGGTTTCTTTAGCAAGTAGTCGACGAGGTGGGCGATACATAGCCCGCCTCGGGTGATCGAGGAGGGAATGGAGGCGCCCATGAGCCACCACCCATCTCAAACGACCATGCCTGGATTGAGTCAAATATTCATTTTTCAGTGTTACCACTCTTATTACTCTAAAGTAGCTTACCTTCTAGTGGTCTTTTAAGCTTGTACTGAGCAAATGCTTGAAAAAAAAAGACAGGAAAAGGGATTGCAAGCTAACTAGGAGTCAGGAAAGAGATTGCAAGCTAACTAGGAGTCAGGAAAGAGATTGCAAGATAACTAGGAGTCAGGAAAGAGATTGCAAGATAACTAGGAGTCAGGAAAGAGATTGCAAGATAACTAGGAGTCAGGAAAGAGCAGGTAGAGCGAAATAAGAATTCAGATGACAGGATAGGAGAAGAGGAATGGATGCAAAAGAAGACACGGGAGTAAAAGGAAGGGAAAATATCGGCAAGTAATCAAAACATTCAAGGCAGAGATATCACAATGTGGTAATGAAAGAAGGAGCAAGCAAGAATACCTCGTACAAAATCCTGCCATTGGTTCCTTTAGCTGCTCCCTTACAAAATGAAGAGAACAAAAATCAGGCTGCAAGAGTACATCAGACCAGGAAATATCTCTTCCATAAATATCCTCCCAGGGATGGCTAATAATTAAAGATACATTTTTTCTGGAAAAATTAAAAGCCTAAAAGCGAGGTTTGGAAAAACTATTCCTCTTTTGGAATGGCTTACATTAGGAGTTTATTAATTTACTTTTTGTCTAGCTTGAGAACATGTACTGAGTTCATCCATTTATTTGTATTCAAAAACTTCAAGGGAAGCCAAATTCTGGAGTATCATCCTCAGTGAAGTCTCCATAACGCCACAGATTTAACTGAAAAATAAAGCAGACAACAACACAATTAGACTGATAATAAAACACTGTAAAACAAAATATATATAAGTAGAAAAAACAAGAAATGGAAAAACACCTCGGACTATCAGAAATTTTTTCGATTTTCTAAAATTCTATCAGGAGTTTTCCTTACGGCAGATCTCAAATATCTCAGATATTCTAAAGGTTACGAGCAAGAAATGCAATATACCAGGGCCGTAATCGGTCTATAAAAATTGGGGGAAAAACGCCCCCAAAATATTAGGTTACCTCTTCCATTTAGTAATACTTTGGCCAAAAGCACTCTTGCAAAACAGGGCTTGAAAACCAGCTAACCCAGAGGAAACGTTGGCACGCGTTTGGTAGTTAATTTATGATGCAACGTTCCGATTTATAGCTGAAAATTGAAAACAGATACCTTACCAAAAAGTGGAGGGGGGGCAATTGCCCCATGTCCCCCGGCGACAACGGCCCTGTATAGTACAATACAATAGCGGAGTACACCGCACGACACAACAACAACACAGCAACAAAAAGACAATAGAAATACAACAAACTGCATTACTATAGGGTACGCCTAATACAATACTACACCATACAATACCATGTATAAAATAGACGATACGACACACCAGATATAGTGCAACACACTGCAACACTTATACAGCATCACAATACAGTTCAAAAGCACACAAACAGCACATATTGTGTTACAAATGATTCATTGGCATAAAAGTTGCCTGCATACCCTGTTGTCTTTTGCTTTCTGTTGTGCTTTGGCATACTCGGTGATCAATTTTTGAAGACGCTTCTCTTTTCTTTTCTCCACCATCACTAGACCATCAGACAGTAACACGGATGCGACGTCTTGTTGACCATCCGTGCCATTAAGGGTCACAAATTCCTATTAAATGGAAACAAGACACATTGTAATAAAATGTCTGGATTAAAATTAAAGCAAAACTCCACCAGGCAAGAAATTCGTTAGTTTTTTCCCAACTAAGAAAACCGTACAATGGACATTAGAAACTTATCCATTGAACCATGACTTAAATTTAGTTCTGTTGAACAACATGGAAGTGTAAATAGGTATGGGGATTAGAGTCTTGAAATGGCAACAGTGTATCAACAGCTGAAAGATGCCAACCTGTGGCAAGGATTCATTTTGCAGTTGCACGGTCTGGTAAAGTGGGAGCTAAATAATGACTTATTTTCAGTTCAAACTGTGTCTACTAATATTTTCAACCTCCGGAATATTCTTCCGCGTACATATTTTACATCACTCTTCATGATGCAACCTGTGTGTACTAACCCAATTCATAAACTGCAGACGTTTAAAACAAAAAGAAAAAATGAGAAGGCAAAAAAGCAAGGCCAAAAGGAGAAAAAGCAACGATGAGAAAACAAAAAACCAACAATGACCAAAATATGAATCCGTAGTTTTCAGCAATTTTCTCAAATAAGGATGAGTCATTACTACTAAAGCGATGACAAACTTCACACAAAATATTTCTGGGGGAGTGATACGCTTCAGTTAATTGAGTAAAATGCACATTTAAAGCAGCCAAAATACGTTTGCTGTGTCATAAATTGAATAAAGATCTACTATAATTAGTTGACACGGTTGATAATCAATAAAACAGCCATCTTTGCTGCAATGGTGTGAAAGAATATTGATTTCTGCAATCCTAAATTTGAAAAAAAGGCAACAGCAAAGAGTCAACATTCCAACGTAAATTATGACTATTTGTGCATCAAATCATGTACCTTTATTCAAATGGTACTTTTCCGACCGGGCTAAACAGTTGAATCAAAGAGGTTGAAGTCTTCTCTGTAACCTAACACTAACCGTCCATTAGTATAACTGAGTGCTTGTCTATCAGCAAATACATGCACAAGCGGCATTATGTTCCGTTACTACAAGACATCTGTTGAAAGCCACAGAAAAACAAAAATGGCATTGTGATAAACAAGAAGCTCCTTGTCCCAAAATGACGAATGAAACCGATGCATGTCGGAGGACACACCTGTAAACAATTGTTAACAAACTTAACTACGAGTGTATACTTAATATTGCAGCGAGTCAAAACAGTTCCATACCTGGCCAGGGACTTTGTATTCCACATTCAATAGATACTTCTGGTTCTGCGCAAAGCAAATAGTCATCATATAAGACACAGCTCGTAGTAATTATACAAATTGTAATACACAATCGGACCTGTCCATAGTGGACACGTGTGCTTCCTGGAAAAGTGTCCGCTGTTACAAGGTGTCCGCTGTATAGAGGTTTTCAATTTTTCACGAAGAAACCCATCACAAGACGTAATTATGGTATGGTAATAAACGTAACCATTACAGTTCGTATGGATTAACTCTAGTGACAACAATCTAGCATACGGTCTCGTTATTGCAAAGAGTTGTGGAGCACTTTCGTATAGACTTAGGTATGTAGACTACAGTATTATAGATTAACTTAAGAAAGTACCATGTTTGTACCATAAACAAGAAGTAACAGCTTTTAAAATGCTTTATTGAGCCAGTTGAAGCCATGGATTAAGAAGTTTTATCATGTCATGTTTTTGAGTTCAGAAAATGCTTTCGACATGCTAACCGGTAAATGTCTCAATCTTTGCTGTCTATTTTTTACTTAGTAATTCATCTATCTATTAATTATCTATTTGTTTATTTGCTTATTCTTCTGTACATTTATATGTATATTTCATAATTCATACATAATTCATAAGAACAAAGAGCAACACCTTGTTTTACCGGCAGACTAGCAAAAAGAGCAAAATTTAGTTCATCACGAGGGGCAAGATTGGCTCAAGTTTCAAAAATGGACATGGGCACCGAATAGCAATAAAAGCAGATGTGTCACTTCAGCACCCTAACTGTTTAGACATTTTTAAAACATCCGAGCACAAGGAGAAAGCGATGTTAACCGCAGTCTCTGATTTCCGGGAGCAGTACATTTGCTGTGATTTGCATGGAAATTTTTTCTCGGCTTTCAGTCAAATATCTAAAATGTTATAAAAAGTAAGTTAACGATCATGACATACTATCTACAAAGTTGTTCTGTCAACTGCATATAATAGTAATTTGCCAATGAACCCAAGATCAACATTTACTAAATGATCCTGGTGCATCGCAGGCATTTCAGACATCGTCAAGCAAACGAAGCAACAAATAGAGGACTGGGGGCGATACCTTGTCAGATACTTGGTATCTTCATTGCTTGCCTACCAACATGAAAACGAGGTTAAACTTAAACTTGTACTACTGTTTTCTTCTGCTTAACAAAACTTCAAAGCAAACCGAAGCCAGTGTCACTTTTGCTTTTAATACTATTCTGCGGATATGGGGCAGTCATGGATCATGGATTTTGATGTGGAAACAGCATATACATTTTAATATAACAATGCTTATCTGATCGAGTAAACGGATTTCCATTCGGAAACGACAGACATCACATATTCAATCAGAACATTTTAACAGATGATGATAGTGCGATGGTATACATTAAATAATCAACAAAAAATTTGAAGTTTGGTAGTTATGATAATATACAGAAAATATACGATAAAGGCTCCAAAGAACTAAATTACAGAGATTGATGTCAACACGGTGTTTGTGCCTTGCAAGACCATCCGCTCCATTTCTGGATGAAACTACGAGATACATTTTCAACACGTCAGAACATAATCAGGAGGAACCACCTCCGGTTTCGGCCCCTCTTTCTCTACCGTTTAAAAGAACTAAATTACAAAAATATAATGAAGCACTCGATTTGAAGAGATCACATATAAATAAACTAAGGAACAACAGCCAGTACAAATATATAAGTGAGATATTTACCAGGGCCTCTCTACCAAATGCCTCAGTTAGAGCAGCTAAGTCATCAGCCTATTGACAAAGAAGAAACACAACAGTATTGGAATGGTCTACGTTGTATACGTTGATCACAGAACTTAGTTTGCTGCAACTACAAATGCCAGAGTTGGACCCCACTCTGCTATCTCCAAAAGAGAGCGAGATAGTTCACAGCAACAACAGACACTGTAATGATTGCGACACCACATCAACATAAACTAAGTTCACATTTGAGTGGCAAAACAAGAATATTCTAGATCAGAAGATCAAAAACACCAAAATTAGGAACATTAATGAAACCATTCACTCTCTACAAAACGGTGATCACATAAAGAACTTTCCTTACACACTTCCAAAAATATAAGGCTGCCGGCAGTAGGGTCAATACCCCCAAACACACAAAATGTTTCGGTGCCTCCTATGAGGACATTTGGACCCCTATCACCACTGGTGTCCTCACATTGAGGTATACCTTGTTCGACAGCCTCATTTCCAGTATCCTAATGATCAAACGTCGAAACGTCGCTCCGAATAAGATAACAACTCATAAAATCATAAAAACATCAATCATCCATAAATCAAGACCTATGAATAGTTACCTCCATTTAAACACGTTTGATACAGATTGGTAGTCGTTTCGTATCAATATCATATGACACTTGATAACACAAGTTTTATGCAAAATGTCAACTCGACATTACTGTACGAGACGTTATCTAAAACATCAACTTAACAAAAGAGTGATATTAGTTAATTAAAATCCCGCAATACAATTTCCTTTTTCCTTTTATCACCATCCTACCAACCACAAAGTTGATCACGGCAGCGATTAAAAAAAATTAAACATTTTTAACTTTCTACCATTCCAAAATTCGTTACCATGGCATCATAAGAAACATTTTTGGCAGAACAAGATACAAAATGTAACACGAATAAATGTGCATCATTTCGACACCTTGAGGAAATGTATCACTAAAGATTAAAAACAGTCGAAAAAAAACTGAATTAACAAAAACAGATAGAAACCAAAACACGACAGCCAGACCAGAAAAATCAGAACAAAAAAAATATGGCAAAATTAAGGGGGAAAAGAACACCTATAAAGTATTAACTGACAAAACAATATGGAAAGAGATGCAGATGGCAGCAAACAGCATCAGGCAGCAGTAATTGCACAGTACTTACATCCTTTGGCACACCCAAACAAGCGAGGTAATATTCACTGGCCTGAGGAGGATAACTGCAAGAGACAATAATATGCAAACTAGGGAATAACTTCTTCATAATTTCATTTGTAGCATATTTATTACTGAGCGTCGCTGATTCCCATGCCAGGGATAGGGAATTCTACTAGGAAGTGGGCTCTTTACGAGAGCAGGCTCCCGTTACCTTCTCTCGCCAATGGTATTTTGTTTGTGGTGATAAGGATTCGAACTCGCAACCTCTGGCTTACAAGATCGTCGTCTTATCCACTATACCAAGGCGGCTCTAAATGGCGGAAATAATTAAATGTGGGTGTTCCTTGGAGATATAAATGTATATTTTAAGGAGTTCACTGTTTTATACCATGTATTCAAATAGAAGAAAGCATATAGTCCCTTCCAAAGCGGATTGACGATACACCATACAAATGCATATAAAAAGAACATACTCTGAAAAATTCAAATGACAAATTCAAAACTTTCTGAGACATTTTGAAAATTAAACAAACAACTAAATAAACAATAAACAAATGCCCATGATCACATAACCTCCTTGGCAGAGGTAATACAAAACTAATTAGCAATTAGCAATATATACGATATATATATAACACACACACACATATATATATGTACAT
>JANTCA010002965.1:0-11044 GCA_024741275.1 Chironex yamaguchii | reverse complement strand
TCTATCCATCTATCCATCTATCCATCTATCCATCTATCCATCTATCCATCTATCCATCTATCCATCTATCCATCCATTCATACAATCTATCCGTCTATCCATCTATCCATCTATTCATACAATTACTACCCCGATCAACAACATCTATAATTATATGTGTGCATATAACAGGACATTCGTGACTTGTGAATCTACAGAGAGAACGGTCATGATCTCTTTGTAAGAGTGCTGTATTCAATTCGCATACTTACGCAGGATAAAAAGTTTGGTTATGATCGACATACCTGAATGAAAGCAGAATAGTTTATATATATAAACTCTTATATTAATTCTTCTTTAGAAAAAAAGAAGTTGTCTTATTTTTTAAGATATACACACGTTAATTCAAATTTAGTGTATAAACATGAAATATGAAATAAAATGTAACTACAAAAAGCAATATACTAAAGAATAAAAATAACTCAGAATACCATAAGTGCGAGAGAATGGGTGAAATATCATGGACTAGTTAAACAGTAACAATGTAACAACTAATTCCTTCTGTCTACAAAGACTTGATTTACTATCCATGATGTAAATCTCCTCCGAAACACTAAAATGGGATGCGGACCCAACTTTTGCAGCAGCTGTTAGATGGCCATCAGTATGCCCTGTGATACCCAATGAGCTAGTTATCAGATGATGTCCAATGATAGAGTCACACTGCTTGATCCTGGGACAGGACTCACATGACCGGAAAGGTTGATAGCTGGAAGAACTTACGAGGATGTGTTTTGGTCTATGCTGCTTGATTCTGTCAACACTGGTGTACGTAGCTTGCGTAACAGCGGCGCATAAATTTGCAGATGATTATACTTATATGTGTGATAGTCAGCACGTTGTTTAAAGTTGATGCGACGTTCGTGCATGTACAATTGACGACATGCTGATTCACGACAGTAGAACACCCTCCAATGGATTCCCTAATTTGCTTTTCCAATCGCAGGGAAACATTACCGAGGGTTTTCTGTAGATGCCTGTTAGGAGGACTGTTTCAGTCTTGTCAACAAGCGCATCCAGAAATGGTAAGGAATTCTTTTGTTCCTTTTCACCAGTACATTTTAAAAAGGAGTGTAATTTAGTTTTAAGTGGATTGTTTGTCATTTTTTCTTGCAGGGTAAAATAGAAAAAGAGTCATCAGTATAGCAATCGTACACCAAGGGTTTTGAGGCAACACTGAAAAACCTTTTTTACAAAAACCGACAAAAATGTTGACATATGCCGATCCAAAAATATGAACCCATAGCTAACATAGATACTAGTAGCAACCAGTCTGTGTATAAATTCAAGAAAAATGAATTACACGCAACAAGTAAGAAGATCTTAAACTACACAACAGACTCATTGGCATCCGTTATCTTAATCCGATGAGTCTATGTAATCGGTGGCAGAGAAAAAGCTTTATGGACACTTTTATTTTGTATGAATTAATTACATATCATATATACGTAACTGAAATGAGATGAATATTACTTAATATTGATAACCACTTTGAAAAGAAATGAGTTTAGGTATGACGTTGTTTTACAAACTTCGTTTGGGATACGTCAGACTTTAACTAGCTTTGAATGCTTACTGTTAAATTGCTGTTGGGATAACGCAAAGTACTCGAAAGCTCTTTAATAAGTACATAGTTAATTGCTGTGTTTGTATGACATCGGATGGCATTTTGTAGGATGACATTATTACAAATGAGCCATTTTCTTACACAATGCTATGTTACGTTGTACAAGTCGAGTATGGAAGTGTAATCACACAGCACTTTCATACACCGGATGTGTTTTCCCGTTATCTCTCAAGCAGAGCAATTTTAAAGCCAAATAAAATAAACCGCTTGTTTAGGTCAAATTCTGTCATGTTTCAAAAGATCGTTGCCAGACAGAAACAGGCCTGCAGCACCAGAGATAAGCTAAGCAAATCGAGGTAAGATATTTTAAGCGAATCAGTATGCTCATACTTTGTATGAATATGCTATGATTCTGTGGATTTAAAGTAACCACACGAATTAATAAATGTTTGAATACAACCAGTTTGATCTCTTGTTTACCTGAATGCCATTATCGTTTGTCTTGTAGGACTAAACAAAGCACAAGAACCCTGTATACCAAACTTTGATGGGTCGCAGTGCAAGCAAATGTGCGATCCTCAGGTCGAGCTTTTTGTAGAACGAAAGAGATGCGACAATCCAGCCACCCCATACTGTTGTCTTCCACTTGCTGATGCTCTCCAAAGTCCTGCCGGTCTAGTGGTTTATCAGCCTCCATATGGACCTTATCCAATCCCAATTCCACCAGCAATTACAGTCTTACCTCAGCCACCACCTTTTGTTCCAGCCCCCGCCCCTGCACCAGGTCAGCCACCTCCACCTGCTGGAGCACCAGCGCTACCACCTCCAGCTGAAGGATCTGGTGATGACAGTAGTGGCGAGCAACCAGCGGAGGCTGCTCCTCAACCAGCTGAACCGCCAGCACAGGCTCCCGCTCCAGAAGCACCACAACCTGAAGCTGCACCACAACCTGAAGCTGCACCACCACCGGCAGAAGCTCCTCAAGGGGACGCACCAGCACCAGCACCAACTCAAGGGCAAGCACCAGCACCGAGCGCAGGTGGTCAAGAAGGAGCACAACCAGCCCAAGAGGCTGCACCCCCACAATTCTCCAAAGCCAAAAAGAAACCATCGAAGCACCAACAAAAGACGGAAGAAAAAAGCGCGGAAAAGGCAAAGAAAGTTGAAAAAGTAAAGAAAGAGAAAAAGGCCAAGAAGACAAAGAAAGCCAAGGTTTCCAAGAAAGCTTCCAAGAAAAGCAAATCCAGAGAATGAATGTGGAGGAACGATATGTCCTAAAACGTTGAATGATTCCTGCAAAAATGTCAAGCAGCCTTCTATTGAGTTACTAAATCATTTTTATTCCACCTAAGAAACGTTTTCACATTTAGATGACTCATTCATCAACAAGTGCTTTGACGTCATCTGTTTTACTTCACAAAAGTAAATTAAAAATAATTTGGGAGTGCAAAAATTTAGTGTCTTAAGTATCTAAAAATCTTTTCATTTACCCTTGAATAACTAGACATTATGAAATTTTTATGGCTGTTTTGTTCTAAAAATCAAGCTACATGAAACATATTTTTCCTAAAGATGAAATTTACGAAAGATTTTTACATCTATGGGTAACAAACGGGTTTCGAAGAATTAGAATATGTATTCTACATCTGATGACGTCAAAGCAAAAAAAAAGTGAAGGGGTGAGGTTTGACTTCCAATACACCCATTTCCCCCTAAAGAAATAATTATGACAATTATAATATAAAATACATGTAAGTGAAATGTTGTCTATAAAACGCGAAGAATATTACTGAAAAGAAGTGTAAATGGCGCAAAGTGGCAAGGTGCTTTTTAGTGTATGACTACTGTAGCTGGTCATGACTCTTGCTAAAGTAAAGTGTGTTGGACTAGTGTTATCCCACTGCTTCCAATATTTCTCAAGTACAAAGTCTTCCTCGATTTCAGTTTAATTTTTTTCAAACAAATTCTGTTTCGATATTGCATCAGGGTAACAGATATCACAAACTTGATGTACGCATTAATAATTAGCCGGTGATATTATGAAGAAATGGTGGCGAATGAAGAAGATAATGTCTAGGGTTTCTCCAAATCAAAAGTTGCTCCAAGTTTATGAAAACGACCCAGCTAGTCATTGAGATCTAATTAGTGCTTGTAAAACCAGTGCAAGTTCTTGATATCGTAAGTAACAGTTGATAGCAGTAGATGCAACTTATTGTCATAGGAGCAAAATTTGTGAGAGTTAAATGGAACAACACGATTCTAATGAAGCCCATCAAATCTAGTCGTGTCACTCATGTCGGAACATACCCTTCTTGACAAATTTTGCCAATGTTCTATACACATAAACTTTCGAGTAATCTTAATTTACTAAACAGTATGGAAAGAAGCACAAAAGCAGAGTTAAGTACGTCAAAGTCAACCATTCAGTGAAATAGCAATAGGAATGAAGTGTTTGTCTGTTTTGTAATAATTAGATGCACACGTCCAACTAAACTGAATTGTTGAACTTCTACTGGTTTTTGTTATGACTAGCCTATGAAGTCGGGGTCCCCTGTTCCTTCTTGAAAGGATTCATATTAGAGCACATCCTGTAATTAACTAGTAAGCGGCTTTATGATGATAACAACGATGCTTGTTAAAGAGGTTTTAGTGTTTGCGGAAACTTTTCTCCTTAAGTCAACTTGCTTTCTGTGAAGCAAGAATTCAGTTTCAATCTTCGCATATATGGTTTCTAAGACTTAAAATATACTAAATAGACAAAATATTTGTCCAGAAAAATGAGACTAAATTTACTCATCAACCAGCCAGGCCGAATAGTTGAGTTCATTTAAACAGAAAAGAAAATATTTAACTATTTACTAGAATTTGATTTACTTGATAAGTTTGGACATCCAAGTATCCAAGCAAAAGTTTTGTGGAAATATTAAATTTCCCAATTTGAGCCAAAGGTTTGTTTTTAATCCCACCAAAAGACTGAAACTGAATTCTTAAAGGGATATTGACCTGTCACTGTCCTAATTTACTTTATCACTCGAGATTCACATATTGACAATATACTCCTTTGACTCCTTTTTTCTTATGTATTCCAATTTGTCATTTACCTCTGTTTGGAGACCGAAAAGTGTACTCTTGTAAACGGGATTTTCGATAATGTTAGTGTAGAATCTGACGATCCACAGGTGTACTTGACGTTTGACCAGAAATGGTTGAGAAATATGTATCAATACCTGCAATCTGTCTCTTTTATCGTTTTACTTCTGCAGTTATGTTTACATCTCTGGTTTTTCTCATAAACAGCGATATGCTGACTGATAAGTCGATTAATCTGTATTGTCTTCACAAAGTATGGATCCAAAGCACTTGCTAAATAGTTTGAGGTTTAACACCATTGAAGGAATTGGGAACTGTTCTCTCATCTCAAAAATCCAACCTTGCAATTTGCGATACAAGTAGTTGATGATTTTAACGCTATCTTTGATTGTTGACAGCCGTGGCGTATACATGATGCGATATGAACTGATCTTAATCCTCTGCTTTTGAAACATATGGTTGGAAGTATCAATCAAAATGAATCAAAATTGGAAACAACGATTTAAAAGTCATGATCACTAAATACGTTGGTAGAGCTACGAGTCTGAACCCAATAGGTTTCGCCTGCGACGTTAGCTTCTTGGTGTTTACCTTGATTTTGACGAATTTTTGGATACCGTATTTCCTCTAATGAATGCCGCGGCGTTCATTAAAAGTTGAACATTTTTATGGGGCGTTCATTAGAGGGCAACGTTCAATGCAAAATGAAAAACGAGTTAAAATAGACTTTAAACACTGTCTTCTTTTGCCAAAAATCTCAACTAAAGATTGCGTGAAAATTGTTTCAAACTTCACAGATGATCACTGTCTTCGTCAATGTCCTCGTCTATGACACAAAAACTTTTATACATTGCGCGGACGTCAGACTCCAAAATTTTAAAAGGATTATCTGAAGCTTGATCTTTGACCATCCTCTTCATCCAGTGTTTCTGTTGCCTGTTTCAACAAAGCAGCACCAAATGAAGAAGGCGATTATTCTTTACAAACTCTTTAAAACAATGGATTTGCCCATCTTCTGATTTATCCGTAGCTAAGTTTAAGCCACATATCTTGGACGATTTGATGATCATCTGACTCTATTCCACGCCACTGTATACGTTTTCTTCGGGTTTTTGTGATTTCCGACTTTTGTAAACTGTTGTAGGCCTACTATCAGTTACACTTTGAAACACGCGGCGTTCATTAGAGGGCGGCGTTTTTTCCAAATGTTTTTCAAGAAGTGCGGCGTCCATTAGAGGAAATATGGTAAGCCAATCCACGAAAATGACGTTGGGGAAGAACACCGACCCAATGGAGACTTGAATGTAAGTCTTTTTCTCAATTAGACAGATTCCTTAATAATCAACATAAAGAGGCATGGACCCGAGTTGTCACACGTATACATTTCACCACTTGTTAACCTAAGTCTTCTCGTAGTAGAAACTTATCACGCTCAGCTAATGTAAAAGCACATGAATATATATGCGTCAACAAAGAATGACTCAAGTACATGAATTGGTTGCGAAATCTCCTGAATTAACAAAATATCAGTCAATACTGTTGAGTTGCTTAGTCAAGTAGGAATGTGAGTGCTTCTGAGTCAATGAAGACTCGCTTTATTCTCATCAGACCGAACTTTTACACTTTGATTCCTTTCAACATCTCACCCATTCTGTTTATTTCTGTCTCTATCGCGTCGTAAACATCTCACCTTTGTTCGTCTGTTATCAAGAATTCCCCTATACAAAGATCTGTTAATTGAAATTCTCTGTACTTCGATGCTCAAGGTAGGTACAACAAGACACCATGATAAAGAACGTCTATTTAACTATCTTAGTCATATATAACAGCATTATTGAAATAACCTAAAGGGATTTATATCTGTACTGTAGTAATAGTTGTCCTGGTGGTTCCTTTTGGCTGAAAGGCATTCAATCGTGCAATGTTTTAAGTCAATATAAAGCGCTGTTTACGCTGAGTACGTAAACTAAGTTTCCTGTGCGCTTTTCATTGCTGAAGGGAATGAGATGTCACTTTTTATGCTTTTTTTCTGCTGTAAAGTAAAGAAATAAGACACATGTCGAGAAGGTATGCATTATAGTATAAAAACCTCCGATGACCGATGACGGAGAAAGGGTGTCCACATAAGCAGAATGCGCATACCACAGCATTAGAGCAATTTCCAGCGTAGAGATGTAACTTTCAAAGTTCTCATTCATTAACATAATTTCACAATAAATGCCAATGCAATCACATTGTCTCTTATTTAATGAAAAGTATACGATGAAGAAAACGACATTAAAGAAAATGATAAACACGCTCGTTTATATCAAGTTCCATTCCCTATTTACATCGGACAAATCGACTACATCTTTTTCCATACAAGCTTGTTTCGTGTTAGGTTACTCCTCAGGGGATTCATATATACATTTATTTGTCAAGAGTGGAGCATTACCACAATAACTGCACTAAGTGGGAGCCGACCGGGCTCGAACAGGTAACCCTCAGACTCAAAAGCCAACACTCAAACCTCCGTGCCATCACGGCACAAAGATTTGGTGAAGGACTTTTAAAGTGCCTGGAAAGGACTCCCAAACTTTATACCCGGATTTCAAATATTACCATATTAGCATGTTTACTATTATTCATCCGCTCTTTAGATTCGACTTTATCCTTCTTATTCTCTAGAAATAAACATCATCCGAATTACTGAAAAAAATTTGCACTTTATAAGATTGTCAATAAAGAAAGACGCTTCTGCATCATTAAATATCAAATTGGTAAAGAACAATAATGTCCATATATAATTGCAAAATTTATCAAACAATCCTTTTACAGTACAAAGTTTGAAAATTGCCTTAAAAATTTGCGGCTTTGTGCTAAAAGCATACTACGGAAAATTCAGAATGCGGCAAAATGCATAAGGATTATAATTTACAGATAATTGGCATATGAAGGTTGTCCTTTCATCTACAGTTATTGGAGACTGTCTACATGAAAACAAAAAACCTAGACTCTGTAGGCAGAAACAATTGTTTTTTCTCTTGGACTCTTCGAACATTGCTTTCTTTTTCTACTTTCTTTGTTTCCTCTTTCTTTGTTTCCTTTCTTCTCTATGATTGGCTAGCTTTGATCCATGTGTCTTATAACAAGGGTGCCATGTACCGATACTTTTCTTTCTGACGATTTATACTGAGTGTCAGACGAAAAAAGCTTTTAAGTATGTTTTTTGCAGCATGTTGAAAACTTCCTTTGCATTATTGCGGATATATGCTATCGTGATGTGTTACAAGGCTAACTAAAATCCTACTTCATTTTCTATTGATATTATCAATAGCAACAATTAGTGTGAAGCTTTCGGGAAGCTAAAAGTCGTGTTTTAATGTATGGTTCATATATTCCATTGTAGGTTACGTCATATTGAGAACATCACTGAGAAAAGTACGTGTTTTAATGTATGGTTCATATATTCCATTGTAGGTTACGTCATATTGAGAACATCACTGAGAAAAGTACGTGTTTCTCATAGTTATAAGCATTGACTGTGTTTTCTGTGTTGCAAGTGAATTTATGGGTGTTTTACAAGTAAACTTTTAGTCAATTCCCAGTCCCAACAGTTAGAATTTCCTGATCAAAGTAATATTTGAAAATAGGAGAAATAACTCTCTCTGCCCAAAACGCGTCTGACGATGGCTCATTTACGTACCCTCGGCCCTCAAAAGATTTGAAATGCTGACCTTGAACAGAGGTAGAAAAGTAAACCACCATACAAGACCTTGCATAAACATTGTGTTTATATTGTCAGTAAATATGTCCAGTACCGAACCTCTGCCCATGTTTACAATGATAATTGCCTCGTATAAGTGGCCTTGTAGGTTAGGCTCCACATTAGCGACTTTACAAACTCGTTACTTGAGTTAATTGCTCGGCTACTGTCTGGCTAATTTTATGCAGTATTTGCGAATGTCTCTTTTTGTACTCCAGTAGAAAAAAATAACAGCATAAATCACATTTCCTGTTTGCAAAATCGTGGTACAAATGCCTTGAAGTCTATGCAATGAAAACCAGCTCATGTCTACGTTCTTGTAAATATACCAACCACAGACAAGAATTGGAATCGATGAAAGCAAGAATAAATTCAGGGCCAAAAGAAAGTATAACCTGCTTCTTCTAAACTCCTTGCGAAGAGCACTAAGCGCATTAATCGACACCTGTGGATCTCCCCCAGTCACCGTGGAGACTCTCCTTCGCAGAGACTTAAACCTGTACTCGATAAATCCAAACGCAAATAGTGTTGATATGACGAAGGCGGTAGTCAGCACGCTGACTGCAATGTTGAAATACAATGTCATTGCTTCAATGTCTTCAATAATTTCCTCTTTAATATTTGATAACATAAACGAGTACCCTATTAGCCAGCACAGGAAACTCAAGCCCAGTAGCTTCTTTGGATTAGCAGCTACTGAAATTGTAGACATATCTAAAGGCACCGATGTGTTAAAATGAAGGAAACAGTGAATGCGCTCACAAATCATGAGCAGGATATGCAAAAGCACGGTCACAAATGCACCAAAGGCTGCCGTAGAAATCACGATGGTAGCCGTAGAGATCTCCATAGTCTGCTCATCGAGAAATGTTGCTAACCCGATGACGCACACATTGATAATAGAAAGACACACTACAGAAAGTAAAAAGCTCCGGAGTACAGGATACTTATTTCTGTAGACTTTATGCAGCAACATGACGGCAATAATGTTGGCAAAAACGATGAGGATGCACAAGAGGGTTGCAACCAAAAAGTAGGCAAAATTTTCCCGTTTCTGTGAATCCATGACTGTATACAGTCCAATCTCGGAAGTGGTTTACTGAGGAAAATCGTAGGATCAAAGGTCTAAAATACTCTGCTTTATATCTCAATCAGCAAATTTAAGGTTCACTTTAACTCCAATGTTGTAAACAACTACATCACTGTAGACAATTCCCCGATAGATGACTGTATTAATGACCCATGCCTAACATAACTATAAGATCTGTACCCAATGTAGTTTATCTGTTTCCCAGAATATGTCCGAATCAACGAGGGTTATCATCGACAATGGGAATCACGTCTGATAAACATTTCCAAATGATATGCTAAAAGATAAATAGTATTGTTGTATTGGAATCCTCTCAACTGTGAGAAAAGTTTTCATCTCACTAATTCTGCACAAATAGATCATAAAGAACAATAGTCACTAGCTGACGATCCCTTTGTGTATTTGTCCTTCGTGTATGGAAATGTCAGTTCGTAGGCGTTGTTTGTATGCAATTACAACTTAGTTCGTTCTTTGCGTCAAAGTTATTCGTTCATAATGATTAAGCAGAAGAGGTATCCAACCTAGAATCATTCTTCCTTAGACACACACAAGACATCTTACAACACTGTGATTTTCCTACCAGTAACATTGGCATTAACATCAGCTTCTGTATTTTCGCATTTTTTCTCTTAAAACGCCGACATGCACTGTGTTAAATAGACATGATTGCAATGTAAACTGTCGTCACTGCAATCTTCATTGACGAGGTATGACTCTGAAGTACCTTCTTATCATGTTTTGTATTTACATGTTTATACTCCTCTACCCGTGAGTAATAATTTAGGCACCCCCGGCTCGTATGAAAGGTATTGCTTTCTTTCTGTGACGTAACCAAAACCTTGATGACCAAAAGTTCTTGAATGATCGTGTTTGTTCTCATAAGTAGTAAAGTTACAACTTCTATCAATCAGTTTATGTTATCTTACTAAACTGTGACTCAAAAGGACAGCATTGCCAAGTATGAATCTTAATAGTGCAAAATCGTGATAACAATGAATAAGGAAAGCAATCAATATGATAACTTCAGTTGACTGACAATTTAGCCTTAAAAAATTCGCCCATGGCAGGCATTTCTTCTCAAGATAAAATAAATTTGCAAAGTTGACTTCACAAGAAAGCATCAAGCACAGTGAATGTAAGAAATCTACATCAATAACAAATAAAAGATTGCTCAATATAACTTCGTGGTTAACAGCAATAAAATACCTTAGTACTAAAGGTTTATAAAGTTTCTCTAAGGAATGATGACTCAGAATAAAGTGGCGGACGAAAAATGTTGAATTTGTAGTGTAAGCGAGGCCAATCAGAAGGAAATAAACCAACTATAAGGCAAGGGAAAGCAAACAACTGCAAAAGAAAAAACAAAGAATGGGAAACGAACACGTTTACCTTATACTACACAAACTGATGTCTGGCAAATATCTCTTAAGTGCTTTTCTATCTATCTATCTATCTATCTATCTATCTATCTATCTATCTATCTATCTATCTATCCATCTATCCATCCATCCAT
>JANTCA010002964.1:0-11045 GCA_024741275.1 Chironex yamaguchii | reverse complement strand
GCAGCTATTGTGGTAATGCCCACTCTTGACAAATATATAAAAAGCACTGTGTCTGTTGAGGTATTATATATATATATCTTTCTATCAAGTCATCAAATCAATTATCTAAAATATTTATGTTCATATCTCAATCTAGATCTACACAATCATATATAGATGGTATATCATACTGCAAATGCTCCATTGGGAGCCCACTGTCGAATTACGGCCCCTCTCCAATAAGCGCCACCCTAAAACCTACAATGTTTAATAAGGGTCCCTCTCAGGGGCCCGTGGGCGGTGATTCGAATATACAGTAAAGATGATCAGGTTATTTATAAAAGCGGCTGACGTCTCATGGAACAAACCGTTTAGAGTAAACTGTATGGAGAAATATGACGATTGGCTTTCAGAAGACGACACAGACAATGAAACAGCAGAATGCAATCTGCTACCGCCACGTCGAATATGAGTGGTTGAGTCTATTATCGATTCTTAGGCTTCTTTTCCTGCTGAAAGCATCAAACATAAAGGTCTATGGATTGTCAGAGGACCTAGCTCGTTGTTATATATCATATACATAAAAAAATTGAGCTCATGAACTTCTCCTTTTCCCATCGCTGGGTTTCGTCCCGTAATGCTAAGGACTTTGAAAGCCCTTAACAGATCTTTGTGTCGTAATGGCACGGAGATTTAAGTGTTGCCTTTTGAATTTGAGGATCGCACGTTCAAGCCCGGTCGGCTCCCCTTCATTGCAGCTATTGTGGTAATGTTCCACTCATAAGTAATATATATGTATGTGTATATATATGTATATGTACATGTATATAACTCCATAGAACACAAACAACAACAAAGCTTCATCAGCTTTGATATAGTCGATTTTTACCCCTCCATACCAAGCTACGGTCACACGCGAAGATAAGACGCACTTAGGAAACGTATATCGGACTCGCCACAAACGAATTCAAAACGAGATACCGCAACCACGCTACATAATTTGGATACGACAAACACAGGAACTAGACAGAACTCAGTAGGCACATTTGGGCACTCAAGGACAACAACATTAACTACGTAATCTTCTGGCAAATACTTCCATCTAGTTCCGCTTACAGTAGCGTAAACAAAATGTGCCTCCTCTGCCTCAAGGAAAAGTTCCTGATTCTATGCCGGACCGAACTTTCGACGCTAACAAAAGAAATGAACTCGTCGCATCATGCTGGCATTGAAACAAAATATTCCTGTGCAATTTATTACCTTCCACGTGCTTCCCGTGTAAGTATATAAACACATAATTGTTTTAAATAAATCCTGAGTGAAAAAATAATTTCACGAAACAAGCTTTGTAGAAGCCAAACCGGAGTTTCGATTTGCATTTCCGTCTATTGAACTGTATTTCGAACATCCCGGTAAAACGAACTTAATGTCTATCTGTGTCCCTTGGATTTTGTCTAACAGACTCCTTACAAATTCTACCGGTATAACGAACCCAGTATATAACGAATGTATGTTATTACAAACTAAAATTAAGGTCCCTTCGTCATAATTACCCTCGATACCATCATCAGTCTGTCATCTGTTATTATAATTTATTTTAATTATCCGGTGTTTAATTATCACTTTCTCGAGGAGGAAATCATTATTGTCATCGGCAACAGCCAGTTCTTGTATAGTAGTGCAATCAGTGTTCTACTTTGTGCTCTTCAATATGCCGATACAGGGTGACTGTTTGTTTGAAGTACATTAAAGACACAAACAAAACAGATCGTAATAAAACGCAGTGAGAGACCTTTAAAGTATTACGTCACACGAACAGTTGTCAATGGCAACCAGTCGACAAAGGGGCCAGCAATGAGGTCCTTGAACGTGGTCTTGTTTTCGTATTATTTTAGCGAGTTTTAGATCTTGTACGTTGTAGAAAAGTCGTCTAAAGCCATGAATAACTTGGGGGGAGCAAAGGGAAGATATTTAGAGAAACTTCGAGGGTCCCTCCTTTTCATAAAATTACTGCCTTTGTGCACCACACAAAAACTTGACAGAGTTTAATCTTTGATGTAAATTTACTAACATGCTGCTCTAGGCACCTGATCGTGGCCATAAGGTACTCTTTTTCATGCCTCAAGTAGTCTATCATGACTATCGACTTCAGCTTTAGTGGTACTACAGCAGTAAAGAATCTTCCTTGCCGGTAACGTCTTATGTGTAAATAGCAGCTTGTCAGCGTCTTGTTGAATAGATTTGTTTCATGGTGTAACTTTTTTTCGGTCACTTTCCTTCTTCAGGTACTCTTACAGTTCCCAGTGACCTCTTTGGTACTCACCTCTTACCCTACATCCAAAACCATACCAGATGTTGAAGGCAAATTGACTTTATACAGAAGCTTAAAACCTTCTCCATCAAGCCATCAATTGCTGCCTCATTCGGCAATACAAGGTTTTGGCAGTTTCAAAGCAGAATAACATAGAAACTAACTAGAACTTACCTTCCTTAGCACCACAGCTAAAGGTTTCGATGCCTCGACTGGCTTTGTTTGCCAATTCAACCTGTTGCTACGAGCTGTTGTTAAGGAGAACCGAAAAGGTCTACTTCAGAGATTTTTCTTCAACATATCAATGTATTTGCTCTGGCTATGAGCAAGGACGAAATTTTTTCGGAAGTTAGAAACCCAGATAACAAAGCAGAAGAAGACATTGAGGGATATGATATAATCTGAGATGCCATTCAGCCAACAACTAAGAGTAAAGAGATGCAAGCTTTTGAAATTTTGCAAACATGCACTTTTTATGCTGTTGAAAATGCAGATGAGATGAGTGCCTTTTTAAGGCTTTATGGCATATCTGTGAACAAAGCCAAAACACAGAAGGCTACAACAGACTACTTTCCTCTCAGATTGTAAAAGGATAAAGATTATCATTTTCCGTCAATCATATTTGAATTCAGCCTGTTTGCATTGATTAAAGTGTGCACGGAAGTTGAACTGCAAAAATACCCCAAGAAAATTTTCTCCTGGTTTAATGAACTCTCGATATAACCAACCATTTCTAGTTCCCTTCCAAATTTTTTATAACATGATTTGGCTAATATCCGTAATTCAATCTATCCATAAACATTGTTCTATACATAAGCCAACAATCTCCTATGTGTATTAAAGATTATTTAGATTCTTAAAAAAATATACATCTCATATAACGTTTCCGCGACTTATTCGAGATTTTATATGAGATGTTTGTTCGTTGAAGAATATATATATGTATGTGAAAAGTGACTGATGAAGACTAATGAGTCTCATCTCTGGTAAGTGGGTCATTTGCTATGCTGTTCCTCTGAGACCACGGCATGTAACACATTGTAAACCAACCTTTTTTGTCAGGTTTCGTCCTTGTAGGATTCAGTATTTAATCCTTGATTCAGTACTCTCTGAGTACCTGCATACTTTACTTGGCCATGGCAATTCTTCATTATAAGGAAAGTGATATGAGAGTAACACTCGATGACATTAGTCATATAGCAATGGTGCTTCATTTGTTCGTCCTCCAGCTCTCACACGGTCATCATTATCAATAAATGTTGCAAGGTTTTATATTTTTCTTCTTTTAAGGCATCTTTAATTGCTGACTTGGCCTGCATAAACAGCACGTGCTCTGCTTTCTCCAACTCATGAGAGGTCAGTTGACTTGTACTAACTCTTCTTGTGTTTTTCATTAGGCTAACAAAACATAAGACATATGCCACAATTAGCCTAAGCTTTCTCTAATTCTGAAAGTCTTCTACTTTGAATAAATCACAAATAACGATAGTCGCACAAGATTTTTATACCTTCTTTCTTTCAACAGCAGTGTCTCCAATCCTTTGGCAAACTCTTTACAGATGAGGGAGATCTGGGCACCAGTGTCAATCATCACGTTTCCCTCTTTCCATGCTCCATTTGGTGAGTGGACTCTAGCTCTTAGTACTGGTAGCAAGGTATTTACTTCCTGGGATGTTGGTGCATTTGCAGTAGCAGTATTGTGTAGAAGTTGATGATGTCTTTTATCACAGACACCCTGGTTGCAGTAATTCTTCCATTGGCAATCCTTGATGGCATGGCCACGTTTAAGGCAGCATAAACAGCATCTATTTTCCTTTACAAATTTCTACTTTTCTGAATTGATCTTCCCTTTGCACACAGAGCAGTCCTGCAGGGCATGTCTTTGTCCAAAACAACAGTAACATTTATCCTTGGCTTGGAGATGATTGATAGATCCACCTTCTCGAGGTTTCATTGATAATGGCTCCAAGGAGTACCCCTGATGCTTTACGATACTCTCTTTGTCAAGCCATTTTCTAAGATTATGAACAGTTTCATCTGTTTGGCCTTCTCTAGCATCCTGTCCCCGTCGTTTTTTGTCCTGATCTGATAACTTTTGTAATATTGATTTTAATATCCCTTTTGATTGCAAATCAGCTTCACATCCAGCATTTTTAAATGAGTAACAATATCGTGCAATGTTGCTGAAAATTTGAGAAGTCCTGCGGCGTCACCTTTCCTTTGCTGTTTCAAGTTTCCAATATCTTTGTACCAGACGTCCATCAACTGATCTTTTCTTCCAAAACCACGATCTAACTTCGGCGTTTTCATAATCCTCAATGTTACAATTCATCTAAGCTGGCACCTTTGCTACTCTGCCCTTTAAGACATGTAACATGTTTTGGTCAGCACCATCTGGACTCACCAAACTACAAAACGTAGTTCTAAACTGACGACATTCACGAAGAACTCCACTTGTGTAATTCCAACTTGTACCTTATGACTGTAGGCATTCATAGATTGGTAATGCCGCCATTGCTGTAAGGTGATCTTCTGGATAGTTCCGGCTTCACTTGGCTTGGGTGGTTGATGTGCTCTTCTTGCTTGGGTGTCGGTTCCTCTTTATGGTGTAGGTGCTTGCTTTTTGGGTGAATTTGATGGATGTTTTAGTTGTTTTCTCACTGTACATACAGTTTTATAAGTGACTCTATCAATTTCTTTTGCAATCGATAGCTCCTCTTCATCCTTTGGAAATAGAAGAACAAGATCATCATTTATCTTCTCTGTTTTCTTGTAATTTTCGTCCAGTGCTTCCGGGCTTGAAAGGAGTTCCTCAATATCCTCTGATCATTCAGTGACCATGGCTTCTAGCATTTTAGCAACTCTAGTCACCCGACCTTTGGCAGCTCTCCATCTCTTTTCCATCGGTAATTTATCTTCACAAGCCATCCTCAACAATTTTTTACTCTTCTCTATAAATTTGATTGAATCTTTATGTTAAATATATGACGATAGACGACACTGTGATATTGGATTGACGTTGTATGTCACATGTATTAACGTTTTTGGGTTTAATTCACTACAAAATAGAAATATAACAATGTGCTTAGTATATGCACAACTATGATAATTGTTTACGAACAAAGATAAAGGGTTAGTTACATCGAATTTGTCCCACGACAGTTCAATTAATCCACTTATGTGGCAACGGCGTCAGCGACTTTCAAGTAGAAATCTCATTATTACAATTATCTAAAAGCGTCTAATCTAATCCATATATATATATATATATATACGTATATATATGTGTATAAATCTGGGTTACATTGAAAATACTAATATGGTAAAAAATAGGTAAGACGTTTTACACTGGCACTTGATTATCTAATTTTCAGTTTCCGTCTATCTACATATGGCTTTTTACATGGTCTTATAATTTTTAGGGATCACTGTCCATACTTGGTATGAAATCGTTTAGCAATCTTTGAACAAGAGGCAGTTGTGCAAGTCACAACTTTGTCCTTTGTCCTGTATTAAGACAACCTTTGTCTCTACTCGTCCTTTGTCTTGTGCCCAGACAGTATTTAGTGACCTTTCTCTGCTGCTGTTGTTCACAACATGTAGTAACAAGGGGGTTGTAGTGGTTACAGTTGGTAACTTGTAGTGACAGGCGATTGTAGTGGTTACAGTTAGTCATATGCAGCGATAGGCAGTTGTAGTGGTTACAGTTGGTCATATGCTTGATGTTGTCAATGGGTAAATGGGAGGTTTCAGACCCCAACAAGATGAACAGAGCAAGGAATTGTTCTATTAATTGAAATGCTTAAATCGTGTAAACAGCTTGCAAAATATAATTTCAAAAGAAATAAAATGCCTTGCGACCAATGAAACAGACAAAATGAAATGTCAATTATGACAGTTTTGCATACACAAGTTCCCTGGCAAAGTTTTTACCTACATCGTTTGTGCATGTAAAGGTAACACAAAGGCACCCCGTCTTATTGCTAAGCCATTGACGGAGGGAAGCCAGAATTGTTATATTCCAAAACCACATTGATGTTATTTCTAAAGGCAGAGAATTTTGGTACTTTTCCAGGAGCATATCAGTTCCTGCTAAAGCACGTTAAGGATACTTCTCAAGGCAGTGATTTTCATTACTTTCCAAGAAATATATCAGACATTTCCTCAAGCACATTGAAGATATTCGTCAAGATAGATACTTTTATTGCTTTCTGAGGAATATGTCAGTCGTTTATAAAGCACATTGAAGATCTTCTTTAAGACGGAGACTTTCATTACTTTCTGAGCATTATATCAGTTGTTTGTAAAGCATATTGAACACATTCCTTAAGATATAGACTTTTATTACTTTCTCATGAATATATCAGTTCTTCGAAAAGCACATTGAAGATATTCCTTAAGATAGAGAATTTTATTACTTTGTCAGGAATATATCAATTCTTCGAAAAGCACATTGAGGGTAGTTCTAAAAGCAAAGATTTCTATTACTTCCCAAGGAACATATCAAACGTTTTCAAAAGCATATTGAGGATATTCCTCAAGACAGGGATTTCCCTTAGTTCCTCAGAAATGTGTCAGTTATTTCCAAAAGTACATTGAGGTTACTTCTTAAGGTTGATTTTTATTACATTTTCAGGATTATGCCAGACAGTTCTTAAAACGTATCGGGAGTATTTCTAAAGACAGAGATATTTTTATTTCTCCGTGATCAGGCATTTTGTGAGTCCCCCTGCAGCTCGTTGTCTTCGGTGTAAGAATACGACTGATTTATGCTGAATCAGCAATTGTTTCTTCTAATCAACGAATGTAGCGCATGATCTCATTTATTTCATTTATTCTTTCTTTCTTTCACCATGTGACACAGACAGTAAGACATTGTCACCAGGATTTGTTCATTAAAAAATAAGATGATTAGATCCTGGCGAGCAATGTCGTTATCCTGATGTCGGCTGTAAAACTCGTGTTAAAAACCGGAAGTGAATCCGGTTTTCATGTCATGATGTCCTACATGAATGACTGCTGTAATGTAACACATGTGGTTATCGTGAGCCATGGTTTAAGAAATCAATCTATTTGATTTCAGTTGGAAGGAAATTAGATAGCCATGCTGAATCGCCTGGGATGGACTGGGATTGACCTAAATGGACCCGTAGCGGAAAAAGGATAAACTAGGAATTATTACCATGGTGTGGACGTGAAGTTGACTACCACTAAATCCTTTGGTGAATAACTCTTTTGTCGCTTGTATTGTCTAGTGGTCAAGTGGTCTCAGATTCATTGATCTTATGTCTGAGGACTCTCTTTCAAGTTCACGTTTATACACTGTACTTGAAAGGTAGCTAATACTCTAATTTCAAACGTAAGGAATCACGAGGTATGATCACATCGAGACGAACAACGGATATCACACTGCTTAGATAAACCAAAGGCTATTTAGTTGACCTCTAAACTACATGCAGAAACGTCTTGCGAAGCCAGTAATTATATGCGCCAATCAGTCCATCATTCAATTAATCAATCAATTAGAGTGAGTAGATACCAAGGTCTTCACTCAATAATGTGCAGCGGTATTCGCAATTCTTGTATATTCTCTCCTGTTTTGTCATAGGTATTCAGTCTTATTATTCATTGCTTAAGAGTGCAATTTCGCTGCCATACAGAGAAGGGTCTATATATTATTTTCTTTACAGTCTCTTTGGTTTGATGCCCTTCTAACTCAACCATCTTCTATCCGACCGTTTTTATGAACCGACATAATTTTTGCCCGACCACCATGTTAGCATGTTATAATCAAAAGCTGCTCAAATCCGTGATGTGGCACTTGGATTGTGTGCAGGCTGCAAATTAGTCACGATTTACAACGCAAGTGGAAAAAGTTTTACTGTCTTTTTACCAACTTCTTTGCAACCGGTACAATTTGTCCTTTTAAAAGTTGACACCTTCAGAAGTAGGATTGAACATTTTTACGAGAGGCTAAAAAGCAACTCAGACCCTCTCAAGACCTGTATGTGGGGAACATCCCAAACATGTTGACAGTGTTTGAAATGTGAGAAAATTTATTTGACGTAAGACACTGCAACCCTAGATTAAGAAATGATGTGACGTCAATAAAGACTCATTTCAGAAGAGAAAATTCTTGTACGTCCCAAATTATTCAACAATTATTTTGTAAGACCCGTTTTGACGTAAAAATTGCTTGTAGGAATAAGTATTTAAGGAGTAGATGTAGATGTAAAGGAGTAGTTGTGATCAAGGAGATTGGTGGTTGATTGAATACACAATCAGATCGTGAGTTATTCTGCTATTACTTGAGATTATTGTCGTAAGGATCATCATATTTGCGACAATGCTCATTTTTAGAAAAAAGTTATATTTTGTGATTTCCAAGAAACACGACCCAGAGTCATCGTGATCGTGCCTTAAAGAATGCAATTCAAGAAAAAGGTGAACATATTAAGAAGCAAAAACTCAAATAAGAAAAACCAGAGTCACGTATCAATGATTTAAAACATCTTTAATTGAAACACAAAGCAAAGTTGATTTACTTGCAGACAAAACATTTGAACTATCAGCAGAAAATATCAGCTTTAGCAAAGATCGGCAGGACTGTTAAGGGGGATTTCCCATCACAAATTCAGCTGCAGTCCCATTCATATGAAAGGACAAATCCCTGTAACAGCAAACATGCAACAACAAATACAAAAATTATGTGGGCCCTCGACGATATTTTACCAGCTGAACATCAAGAGAGCTCCAGCAGTTGGAAAGCATTATTTCAAATATGAGAATGGGCAAGGAAAAAAACTTGACCTCAGGAATTAGGAATAATTATACAAAGATATCCGTTTCTAAAGGTTCTGCATCTTACATTGGCATCTAAGAACAATTGCCATGCAATCAGGGTTTAATATTGCCTCTCCTGCTGTTGATAACCCAGAGACAGAAGTGGTTCTGAGGGAAATGATTATATCAAACAAACACTTGTTCATTAAAGCTGCAGAAAAATACTGGCATTGTCGTAATGTGACAGATAAGTCGTGAGCAAGCAATAAATATTCAATAATTAATGCACATAATAAGGTTAGAAATCTAAGACTATGTCTCACCAATTTAAAGATAAATGTTTTACCGTCTGAGTAAAAAATGCGAGATACTCAACCTCCATTGCTCACTAATGTTAGCAAAACTTCATATGGGTTTACTGCAATAGATGTAAATATCGCCACTATTCCCTTTCCAAGAGCGAAAGATCTCATAGTGTACTTGATTAACATAGTGTCAAAAAACACTGAAAGTGAATGGTGACTTTCAAGGCTCTTGTTTCTTTTAGACGAAGATAAAGAGGGACAGCAATGAAATTTGTTGAAAAGTGCATAAATATACAGAACGCTAGTTCTGTTGATGATGTCAAGATTTACTGCATGTTTAGAGCAGCGGAATAATAGGTTCTGTCGAGAACAATTTGGTTTCATGATCCCAAAACTAGGACTTTGGGAAAGAAAGTTGAGATATTTCTAAGTTACAACTACTATTTTTTCTATGACTGTCTTGGGCATTTGGGATCTTCCACCACTTACCCAAGTTCTCTCTACTTAGTTCCACTAAAACACCTTCAGTGCCATAAAAGTACACCTGATAATACAGGAACGTGTATGTTCGAACTTCGCGCCGTAAACCATGCGAGGGAAAATAGGTAATATCATTTCTCCGTTTTTGAGCAGACGTTGTTTCTCTTTTGCCTCACTTGTTCCGGACTAAGTTTTCCAAAATACAAAATCTCGTGTCAGCGAACAGATTTCTAACAGAAACAAACATCAGTACTTTAACTTTAATGTGCCATAAATATGGAGAACTGTTTCCTGTGTATTTCGACAAAAAGTTGAGACACAAAATGCATGAACATATTTTCAACGTACGTAGACTTGAACACAAAACATTGGGCTTACTTAATGAATAAGAAGGAGGAGAAAGTGTCCATTCCTCTGTGAATCAAGAACTTCGTTAGCTAGAATGTGCAAGGAACAGACTGAAAGAATAAAACTTGTGTTATAGAAGGAAGAGTTAAGGGGCTACTATAACAAATCACTAATTTAAGCAGCAACCAGACTGCGTGGAAACTGCAAAACAAAATGACAAAATCATTTTGCAAGGACTGGGAGTGTGAAAGGGCGATATCATCTAAGTCGTAACAATGATAGTTTAACCTCAAAGATCTTTGTAGAATTGAAAGTGTGCTAAGTACGAAAATGCGCTTTACTTGGTATTTTCCATCATAGATGTAATATTGTAATGCTGAAATGTTGATCTGTGGTACTATTAATATGACCAAAACATGCGCAATAACATATTTTATTAGATCATGATTGTGGAAACTGGGCTATGAGGTAGCTACTTAATAGCCAATTTCAATACTTCTTAATTTTGAAATTGTATCATTTTGTCGCAATTGTGTTAAAGTATTCAAATATTTAAAAGATTTTGAGTGCCTCCGGGTCCATGACGTCATTAATGGAGTTACAAATACCCAATAATTTACATTTTCACTCAATATGTTCAATTCTATAAAAATCCATGAACCTTTAACAGATTTGAAAATAGTTGTGTACTTTTCAAGCTATTTGTATTTTCCTGGATGTTAGGCTAAGATTAATGGAATCCAAGTGCCACTGAAACAACTGTGAATCTATCCATCTATCCATCTATGAATCTGTCCATCTATCTATCTATCTATCTATCTACCTCTCTCTCTCTCTCT